>JAMKCH010043033.1:0-67140 GCA_023653785.1 Ophioderma brevispina
TGATCAAGGCAGCAATCAAACACGATGTTCGGGACACTTCAATCGCATATGGCATTGTTTCTATATAGAATCTATAATTTAATTAGATTTTGGTTATCACACATTGCGGTTGTGTAAATCTGTTTGCTGCTCCAATCCGTAGATAGAAATGTCACTTTCTTTTATAGCGTGTTAGCCCCATCAAATGAATTTAATTCCTCAGTATTTGAATCCAACAAAAATTGGGTAATTTCAGATATTCGAACTTTTCAAATTTAACATTGAGTTGACATGTGTGGAACCTTTACTTCGATTGATGAAATGAATAACAATTGAGGACCCATTCCATTTGGCCTAAAGGGTGAGAAAACCTCGTATTTTGGGTCCGTTTTTGGGATGGCTGTTATTGAACCTTAAAAAAAAGGTAATTTGGTGGGGTATTTCTAAGCATCTGTATTCAATTGCCAAACTATCACATACACGTTATAAATGAGGGCGGACATTCAGATTTTCTTGACGTTGTTTAAGAATGATTTTCCCTGTGCGATTATAAATAGAACAGTCATAATATTAATGTTATGGAAAAACAACAAAGGCCAAGAGGGATTATGGTAATACCAATGGTAATACACGCCTTTTATAATCAACCAAACCAGCGACACAGACATTCTCAAGAGAAGTATGACAATTTTTCCCACACAAAAACCGGGGGATCGACTGCAAAAGAAGATGCACAACAAAAAGTATATAGTCAACAACTATCTACAGGTATGCTTACGGTAAAACTAATGACCATTTGAGCACAAACAGGGGACCAAAACAGTGCGTCCTAAAAAATGTTGAAAAGCAACACCGCCCGCAAAATGGGAATTACCACTCAATATCCAGATAGCAGGGAAGAATGCTATCTGCAGATTGAGGTTTTCGATCAAAACTCAGTCTCTTCAAAATGTGCCTGAACATATTTCTCGGCTCCAGACTCGATAGTTTCCCACTGCCCGCCATGAACAAACTTCACTGGCTCTCCATTAAAAAAACGCATAACGTCAAAGATAGGCCCTCCACGTGTACAAAAAATGCTCGTAAAACAATCTCCGGTCCTCAGTACCTCACCGACTTACTCTCATACAGACATTTACTCCATCTGCCCGTTACGCCCGATCTGCGGACTGATAAGACTCGTCTTGCGGTACCGAAAGCTAAAAAATGTAGTGGTTGTGTTGAAAAGGCTTTTCAGTTGCAGGCCCTATGTTATGGAATGCATTACCACAGCATATAAGAAATGCTAGCTCAGTCACGATATGATTTTTAAGAAGTCTTTTAAAGTCACATCTTGTACTGACATGTGTTGTATTTGCCTTCCGTTGTGTAGACTATTTCCTTTTTTGCCGCACGGGCCTTTATCAACGAAATTGGTTTGTTTGGATATGGCGCTTTTTATAAGAAATTGTATGTATGTATGTATGTATGTAGTGTATGTATGTATGTATGTAGTAGTATGTATGTATGTATGTATGTATGGTGTGTTTGTATGTAGTATGTATGTATTGTAGTATGTATGGATGTATGTATGTATGTATGACATCAAAATGCGAAACACGCCCTCGAATGGGAAAATGTCTATTTTGGGTATACACTGTAACTACAGTGTTTTGAAAATGGAGACGAGATTCGTGTCGTGTTTTCTGTAGTTAGTGTTTAGCATTTAGTCCAATCATTTTATGATTTGACCCAAACCAATTGCAAAAGAAACAATTTTGGTGCTACCATATGTGGAATTGTCCAAAAATAATATTTTGTTTTTAAAAAGTTTCCAAAATCAACCTTAGTGCGGGGGTCAAAATTAGAAATATTCGAATTGATTTTAAAAAATGTCACACTTTTGGGCTACACCTAGTTTAAACAAGGTATAGTTCACTATCTCCCCGAATTATAGTTGTAGTACAATAGCACATAAGAGTTTCAAGGACATCTTGGAGCAAAATTTCAAAGCGGGTCCGGAGTTGTTGACTGGTATTAAATTGTTCATCTGGTTCACACCATGGAGGAGGAGAGAGAAGGAGAAAGCTCTTCCCTAATTGAATTACGCAACGCCGATTATCCCAATTATATCACTTGGACAACTCATTGTAAAAGCATAGACCAACAAAGGCGCTTTCTCGGAAGGGAGAGTAAGTACTCTTTCATGTTTCCATGAATCATCGCCGACAGAAAGATGGGCACGCTCGTTGAACAAGATATGATGTGCGCAGAAAGGTATATCCCCGATGCCGCAGTGGTGTGTTTGCATGTGTGTGGAGACGACAACAAAAGAGATTGAGTCGATACAGCCGAAAGTCTGAGGTGATTTCCAGTCAAAAAAAATGCGGAGTAGCATGTTCCAAGAAATGAGTTAATGATTTTAGTTTTGAAAAATTGGATGTTTTGAAACGTCCGTATCTCTAAAGTATGTATTTGGAGACGAAATCTAATTGAATTGGGAAGAAAAATGCCGTATTATATCTAAACAATGACATCAACCTTGACAGTGCCCGGAGCTGCCCGTTTTCTCAATTTGGTCCCGAAAAGTGGTCATATTTACCACAAAATTGTAATGTTAGTGAAGCAGATAAGGTAAAAATGTGCATTTTGTTATAAAAGCATCAAATTTGGCCAGAGAGGTAGAGAATTAAAATTGGAAAGGAAAACAAAATGAGATATGGAACAATGCACAGGTCACGTTCAATGTCACCTAGAGGCCAAGGTCATGCGGTCAAATACATTGAAAAACATGCAGAAGAAGGTTGCGGAACTCTCAACATAAACATTCGCAGAAGTATTGGCTGACATACATTTCGACTAATCAAAGGACGGCTGCTTAATTAAAGGGACCGAGATTTTATGGAGGATACAACTTGTATAAATTTGCGCTTAGTTGTAGAATATCAAACCGAGGGACAGTTCGTCAGGATTGATTGAACAAGCAAGAAAACACTAAGTTTGAACCCCCTGCCTGTCTAATCGGCCCACAATAAACAAGCATACTCGGAATATCTGTCATGCCAGACAGAAAATACAAAAAGATATAGTACTGAAGATGGCTTTTACGCCTTATGCCCTCCAGGTTTGAGTTCAATAGATTGGAGAAATGTTTAAAAAAATGTGAGGGGGCATATTGTGCCGTGGAATGTCCTCTTATCTCTTTTAAGCTTATACATAAACATTAACCATGTGAACATTTTCATTGAAGAGTACAGGGACATAGCTCACTGGGGATCATTTCGGTGTGAATTGTTGAAAATGCTACAAGTCATATCACCTTAAGCACCAAAAGCAAAAATGGCAAAAATATGGATGATATATTTTATATTACACGTCAATTTTAAAGGGAAAATCATTAGTGATTTGTCCATTAGTAGATTGGGGCAAGAATACATAGATTTGGGTCATGAAGGGGGTGGGGGGTAGGGAGCACGAGCGTCCAAATCGGCCGGGTAGAACACACCACAGCGGTAGGCATTTAAGGAATCTGTATTTTATGAGCCAGAAGCACTCACTTGAAGTCCATGGGCCCATAGAGGCAGTAAGGGATTGTGGTGGGACTCCCCCCTCCAAAAAGTGTGAAATCCTTAATCTTGATTCGGCAATGCTACGACCGTGATGTGCGATTTTTTGCATTGAACTTATGGACATTCACTGCCCCTAAGTTAAATTGCCACTCTGACCCCCCCCCCAAAAAAAAAAACCATTTATGGGGCTGCGATTGTCATCTTAATGATTGAGGTTTGACTGTATGTGTGTTTGCTTCCCCCAAAAATTGCTCAAAGTAAGTAATATGCGCCAGTATGAGCTCGTGAAATGTTTGCCCAGCCCCCAGCCCCCCCCCCCCCCCCCCCCTGACCACCAAGATGTGTTGAAAACTAATATTGGCCAAAATAAATTGATATTGGGCAGGATAGCCTGGCTACTTGTGAATATGGCTCATTGATAAACGGAATTTATTCATCTGTATTTCCTAAAAAACAATTGAATACTAGAATAGATTTTTATTAGGCTACCATTGCAAATAACAACGTATACGAGATCAACTGTAATGTGAATTGCAGTGCACAAAAAGTGCATCGATGTACATTACAATTGCGTGGTAAATATGGCGATGGGACGCTCCATTTTAACAATACTGTGTACACGGTCATGTGCTTAAAACATGTTATTTTCTCTGAGTGAAAATCGGATATCGCAAAGGGTCTCATTTATTCACACAAAATTTGGCCAACTTCGGGACAAAATTGATGAAAAAACCGGGCAAACTTCGCGACCTGTGAAAGTTTGGTTGCCATTGTTTAGCTACGGCATTTCTTCCAATTCAAGTTAAGATTTGGTCTACCAAATATAATTAAGAAATGACGGCTCTACAAAACATTCGTTTTTAAAAGCCGAAAAGACGATTAAAACTGAAATCATGTAATCAGTTCTTAGGAACATGCTATCTCGATTTTAATAAAGACCAAAATGATCCGAAATGATCTGGTTTTACCTTGAAGATGATTGACCGGTTGACCGTGGTTCCATTGTATAAAAATAATCAATACTAAGTATTTAATTGTAAACATTTATGCCAAGTTTCATGCAGTTATAAAGAAAAAGAAATGCACAATTCTTACAATAATATGTCGTATTGCTTAACTATGTAAATTTGATGCAATGTGATGCACATGTTATCAGCATCAAATATCGATCTCGTGTTGTATGGTCCAATACAATAGTTTACGACCTGTTTACGAGGGGCGGCGATGATTCATCGGTACAGGGATTTGGAAGAGCTTTCTCCTCTGCTACCTCCAGTCAACTCGATAGGTAATTGTAGATTCCTGAGTTATGACTTAGCGCCTCCATAGACACTGTAGCTCCAGTCACATTTGCATTGTAATGTATGAAATAAAATATCATAAATTGTGCAACCAGTTTATTTTCGGTTCTCTATAATTAGACGAACAATTTGACCCCATCTTTTATGACTAACGGATACAGATGAAACGTTGTTGAATAGGTTCATCAGGTTGGTAGATAGTATGTTAAAACGGTTCATTTAAATTAATCAATTAATTTTCACTTACGTGAACGTGCGGCAATCACTGTGGCCTTTCTCAAAACGTAATGAGACTGACACTGCTTGAGTCTCTTAGGGACGATGTTGGTGTTGCCAGTTGATTTTGCAGGAGTTTCAGCATGATCTCATCATAAATGTTATTAGAAAATATTGCCTATCCCTATGTCTGGTGGAGCTGCCTTTTTCTTAGTTCGATAGCCTCTTTGATCCAGCGTTTGTATTGTCTGTTCTTTGCCAATGATCTTAGCTCCGCAACCGATAATGAGATTTTTGGGTCCACAACATGATTGGTCGCTGATTGTAATAGGGGCAACGAGGGACGTTCTGCCGTCCGGGGTCCATTACATTGATGGAGATTTTGTCACTTCCTTCTTAGTTCATCCCTCCTAACGCCGAGTTTTCTGCTGTTTCCCGATTGTAAATAGATTGCAGTTTTTGCAAGGGAAACTGTATATGATATCGGGTTCAAAAAATTGTATTCTGGTGCATTGTGGGATAATAAACGGCGGAGGAGAGTGCAATGGGATTCATGGCAGTAGCCTCTGTCAGTGGCGGATGTAAGAGTCAGCAGTGCATGTCAGCAGCTGGCTGACAGGACCCCCTAAAATATTGCTCTCAGGGCCCCCCCAGGACAACCCTTCTTAGTCGCACCTAAAGTGCACCTGCGTTGCCGCAAGCGGACCGATAAAAGGGCCCCACCTAAGATGGTGACAGGGCCCTTGTTCCTTTAATCCGCCATGAGCTATGTTGTTAATGTTTAAGGGGTGCGTGATATTCTCAGTGGACACATTGTAATATGGAAAACGACCTTCTCTACAATTTATGGATCCCAATCTTTATTCAGAATTTTTCTGCAAAACACCGATCAAAATATCGGAGGTGGAGTTGAGCTCTTACCTTGTTCGTGCCCCAAATTATCTATGTCCTATTTGTCCTTTGGCATTTAAGGGGGGGGTCTATGTTTCAAATTGACAAAACAATTGGAATCTACTAGCTTAATTGAATTATATCAGGATAGGGAAAGTGTAGTGTAAACATCCAGCTTTCATTGCTATTTTGTTGAGGTAAATAGGACATTCCGTTCAAATCGATTTAAAGCAAGCAAAGTGTCGCACCGTTCGATGCATTTTGTAACGGTAAAAAGTGCTCACCCGTGATTTTCAAGCAATATAATTGTTATATTTGTCACCTTATACAGCTTTTCCAAAATAATTTATTAAAACATTAAATTAAATTTCATTAGGCATCCAACCAACTCGACAGCATTTCTTATGGATCTCTTTTAATATCCACTCACCAAGTAATAGTTTAAGAAAATTATTTTAAAAAGTACAATCGAACCATTAGAGCATCCCCTTATTTGCCACCAAAATTCATTTTAAAACATGTAAGATATTTATATTTAAAATAAATGAAAATATTTCCAAGATTTTTTTGTAATCAATATCTCAAAATGGTGAAATCGGATTTTTATGAACGGCGAACGGAAACGGGGAACCGAACGTACTCAAATACGAAAGGTGTGTCAAAATGAAATTTGGCACAGGTATCAAGGCATCCAAAGGGCTATGGAAACCATGAAAGCGGATTTTTTTAATTTGGGTGTCAATTTGAATTCTGGCATAAAGTTTCCTAAGTGGTCAGCGCCTGGTTGCATGGCAACTATACAAAAAATCGGCTCATGAGTGTCGCGCACTATACCCATGCACCTTCTTCCCCAAGTTATGGTGTAAATGCAAGTTACGGTAAGCTGCAGTTACGTTTGTTCCCCGTGTTAGCCCGAATAAGTAATTATATGGTAAAGTCAAGAAAAATTGCCGTCGAAGGTCGGGGGTAGAAACGTGTAGACCCCCCCCCCCCCCCCCCCCGGCCGGTACTCTGTCAAAGAAGCTTCCTCTGTGACAATGTTCTTTTGTTTTCTGGGGACACCTCCACGCAACAGTATCAAAACCAACATGTTACGGTTTTCATCAATAACTTTGTTTGGGGCAATTGGATTATCAAGTAAAACACCCACTCTGCTTTCACGAAGGCTGGGTGTCAACACATAATTAGTCTGCGACGTGATGGATGCTATAATTGATGTTTATCAATAATGGAGATCCCTTCTTTGATAGACAGAGATAGTCATGTGGGGGGGGGGGGGACCCTTTCCATGTTGGGTTGTAGGCTGTTAGCACCACGGTTCATCTTGGTCAGAGATTCGTCTCAGATGAGCACAAGCTGGTACTCAACGTTTCCATTTCATAGTAAGCACTTCAAAATCATCTTGTTGGGTAATTTGCCGATGAATTTTGCAGAGTAAGAACAACTTTTTTACTTGATGTGCAGCGCAGCGATAATTGGCAAAGAAAAAGCGATCAGATGACAGCTACAATGACCCTCAGGGGGGAAGATGGAAAAATACAACATTAAGGTTAAAATGCAAATGTGAGATGCAATCCAAGAAAAGGCTGGATACTGATGTTCCTCCAAAATGTCGCGGATGTGCACCAATACGTATTCACCCGGTTATCAAGGTTGTGTGAGAATATCTGCGAGGATAACTTTCTGGAAAGATCAATTTTACAAGTGCGATAAAGGATGTTAAGTGTATCACGTACGTTGGTTTGGCACCATCGGTTTTAAACAGCACTGAATGGAAATGATATTTGTAAATGATTTTCAGATAAGTCAAAGTCTTTAGAATATGAGTTTTTGTAAACCATTCTAGAGATAAAGCATGTCCCTGCTAGATCCAGGTTGACCAGCTTTGGGAATGTAGATTAAATTGCGTGATACGTTGGATTAGTATAACCTTGCAGTCAGCACTTCAAGCGCATTGGCGTTTTGATGGACAAAACTTTCCCAAGGGCACTTGGTTTGTTTCTTGCCCTTTTTAATGTTGTTAAGTTTTGTCAAGTAATTGGGAATGTTTAAGAGTGACAATTTGTTTTTGGGGATAGAGCATCATAAATTAAGCTCTGTAAGTACGTACAATGGTGTGTGCAAGGGTGGGGTGGTGACGTTTTCAATAATGTATTGATAATTCAAAACATCCAAGTTTGCAAGTAGGTTTGCACAAAGGAAAGGCTTGCATTCCCGTGTGTGGCCAATAGGTTGCCATTGTCTCTTAATTCTAATGATGTAAGAGAAGATTCAGTGGGTACGTTTTACGTGAAAATGAAATTGTAATTGGATGACATTCGAGGTTCTAGCCCGGTCAAAACCAAGAGGCGATGTTCGTTGAGATTAGAAGCCATTGTCTACAATAACCCAAAATATTCAAAGTTCCTAGCCAAAGTTAAGTTAGTAGAGCGGTATAGTCTGGGGGAATGTGATATGGAAGGAAATGCTGTTGTAGTTTGTACTTCCCAAATAGTGGAGAGTGCTCAACCACTACGAATGGTGGGGGCGTAATATATACATCACAGGTAAACAGTATTATTTACAGTGACATCTTTGGAATTAGGAGTGCCAATCCCATTACAGGAGAGCGTGAAATGCTGGAGTGCCCTGGGCGTGCACAACAACATTAATACATGCAATATAATATATAATATATATATAATATAATATATATAGATAACAAAATTATAAACAGTTGGTCATAAATATTGGCGTAAATACATGAGAATAAATTCACAACGGTTTCGGGAAATCGCCCTTCGTCTGGTGAATGAGGGGTATAGAGTGACTCATAGATATTATATATTAGTATTATATAGTTAGAGAGATAGATAGAGATAGTTATAGATATATATATATATATATGAGAGTCGGATTGAACATAGTCGTTCGTAGGGGGAAATCATTAAATCATCATTAGTTATAATGAGCTTTTATAGTTATTGGTAATTAATATTTCATATCTTTGTTATTCAGTGGAATATCCTTCCTTTGCATAAAATTAAATATCCTATCCTTTGACGGAATAATCGCCCAATACAAAGGGAGGCGTAAGGGAAGGCAATATTTCCCCCTAACGCCCGTGCCGTAAGAGTGAATATCAAAAGATCGCTTCCCCCTAAAAAAGCCAGGAGGGGATCAGCGGAAATACATAGAGAAATATAATATATACAATATAGATAACATATATAACCCTATATCGCACCTTTGGGAGACACTTATCTTTGTTATGTACTAATGAATTACGTTAGGGGGCACAAGCGCACATGGGGTTTTTCTTCAACGGTGCGCGGGCCATCTCCAGGAAAGATAATGAAAGATATAACATCCTTGTCTACAGGGAAGACTAAGTAGTTTAAATCTCAAAAAACAAATATAATCGTATATGTTAAATAAAATTACAGTTCTGATGCTATCTTCTAGGAAAGCGAAGGAACACCCTTTCGACCTAACACCTATAGATGGATATCTAGCGCTCTTCTACCAGCCCTGCTTGATAAGCTCAGTGGTTAGATCGTCGTGCATGTAATACGAAGGTCGTCGTTTCGAATCCGGCCAAGCGCACATGGTTTTTTTTTTTCAAACCAATATAGTGCGCTGGCCATCTCCAGGGAAAGATTAATAAATAATACATTCCTAGTCTACCTGGAGAACTAAGTAGTTTTTTTAAATCTTCAACTCTCCCTTCAGGTTGCGGTTACGGTGATGATTCCTCTTCTACAAATAACGTATGTGGAATGTTTATAATTTAGCTTAAAGCCAAAATTACTGAAGATAATTTCCAATATTAAATGCGGTTTTCGCAAGCTTTTACAGTTGATTCTGAAGTTAATAGCTTTTTTTTTGAAGAAAATTAAAATTGATCAAATGCGAATAACTTATGTTCGTTAACTAATTCTTTCACCGTTTTCACACCACCAGAAAGTGGCACAAAACTCGATTTTTGTGTTCTTGCAGTAAACGGGAGTTATTCGGCTCAAAAAAGGCAAATGAGATGAAAACAAAAATATGAAAGCCTGGTCTTTCTTCTTGAAAGTGAGGTAGAAAGAAAAGACTGACGGACTTATGTTAAGATTTAATATTGAAAAAAAATCGGTTGTTAATTGTACCATTTTTTTTTAGACAGCGGTATAATGAGAGGGATATTTGAATTGCTAATACCTCTGTATTATGTGATGAATAAATACAAATGTGGACAGTGTGCGAACGCAGCAGTTTTTCTCTCACATTTGTATTCATTCAATTGACAGTAATTCACATTCCGTGACAAGGTTGTTTTCATAGGCGTATGGCTCTGCTGTGAAAGCTGCTAGCAGGAATGATTTTACATGCAAATAGCCCATTTCATGATTGGGTGATAGATGGACAGCCATACAGACAGGCAAAAAAAAAAAACAGAAACTGGAAGAAGGACAAAGTGAAACGCCACGAGATTGACCCTGTCTCTTCTTTTCGGGAATACTAACCTCCGGTCTAAATCGCCCCTATAACCCCATTCAACTCTATGCATGTCTATGCAGGCTCCTAGGTATTATTATCGTGCTTGAAAGTTACCATAAAGGAGTTAACCCAGAATTTTGGAGACTGCAGAATGAATGCATAGTATTGCGCTTTATTCCGTTGTTGTTATTGTTGTCTTACATGACGCATTTACTCATTAGCATCAGGAAAAACGGTGAAGCCCTATTTTTATTTTATCTTTTAAGCCCAATAAAAAACCATATGACGGTTAATTGCAACTGATAAATGCAAATTAAGGCCTGAGGCAGAGTATTACACTACCTGTAGCGGCATACACGTTTGCAATTACACTTTTTCTGTTCCCACTCTATTGTACTGAGCTGGACGCTATTTCCAATAATACAAACTAGTCAGGGGGCGATTGTTCCTACTTAATGTTTTGTGTCCAAAATTGATTTTTCAGTTTTATAGGGTTATAAAGACAATCACAGGAGAATCATTCCATTGTTGTGAAATGGCAGCGTTGTATTGCCAGCTAGGGGGAGCCATTGAAGTTTGTTACAGGGGTCAAGGTAAATTGATGATATTGGTGCAAAAACCCTCCAATGTGTTCATCTCATCATAAAGAGTCAGTAAAGGTATAGTTGCCCTATCTGGGTGGATCGTTCAGGGTTATTAGCAAACCGGTCTCAAGATCAATATTTTGGGCTACAGTGGTCAAAATGGAAAACAAATGCACGATTTTGATGGCAAATGGACTCAAATTGATGCTTTACCCAATCCAATTCATATTCAGAATAATTTGCCCTATCCAGATTACTTTCTTACCATGGTAACACCCTAATTTGGCCTGCTCAATAGAGTCAATGGACACGGGTTTACATTCGAGTGTGTAAACTATGGTCAACGATGAGAGGCTTGTGAATCCGTTTGGTCAAAGGATCAATTTTCAGACATTTCATTCCAAATCCATGCAGTTTTTTTGGCATTTGTGACCACTGTAGGCCAAAAAGTTCACCTTTGACCTTTTTGCTATAACCTCTGAACGAGCTATCCCACGATAGGGCAAACTTTAACTTTTCTGAATCCTTACGACTAAAGGAACACAATGACGAGGTTTATTAGCACAACAATCATCAATTTGACATTTGACCCCCTGTAACTTTAATGGCGCCCTCAGGTGGAACTACGACACTGCCAATTTCACAACAGTTTGGAAGTGTTCTTGTGATGGCCTTAAACCAATAAACTTGAATATCAATTTTGGTCCAACTTATATAGTATGTAATAAAACACTGACAACGGCCCCTAACTAAACCATTCTGCTTGGACACTACAGTAAATTACTTCATACTATCAGTAATCAAATACTTCAATTTCTTGGATGGGTAGGAACGCTTTAAGCTCCTGATCAATCACGACTGACATATCTAATCATCTTGTTTTTCATATGTGTTAGCCTACATCCCTTAATCCGCCATATACGTGTAGCCCTATTTCTTCATCTTATCTATTGTTCTCTTTTTTTGTACTGCCACTTTTGTTAAACTGGAGTGTGCAGTTCAAACAAAAGAATGCAGTACCGTCTGCCATTGGGGGCATATTTAAATTACAATTGTTTATGGACCTACCCTGATCGTACTTCCTTTGGAATCAAAAGAGATAATAACGAGACAAACATAAAGTCTTTCAGGCTGAATGTCCCAGCGAAGCTGTCGCAGAATGGCATGTCTACGGGTCAAAGTGAATTCCAGGCCATGATACGTCAATATTCTTGAATCAAAGTTAAAATTGTTATTAATGGCTACCACAATTAGCGTGGATTTTTGCGATATGCTAAATATAAAGTTATTACTCCAAAGATTTGTTATATATTAAATAACAAAACCGTTCAAGTCGCAGCTATGGCGCCATTAGCATTAGTGCGCTGTTTGTAAACAATACCTTTTTTCCATTGCTTTTCAACGTCTCTACTCTTAATATATTAAACCCGTGGTGGCACAGTGGTACATAATACTGAACGTAATGATTGTAATAGTGTCCAATACAATAAATACAGCAGAATGCCCCATAATTAATACATCCTGTAAGATTAACCCGCCGAACTTCTCTTGCTGATTAACTCGTACACATGTGAATAAGCAAGGGCATATGGTGGTTTTATTTAAAAACAAGACCGAGAATTTCTCGGACGCTGCGAATGAACCAATACGATGCGAGGATGTGGGAGTTCAAAATTAATATTGGTCGACCAAAATGGGCACAATTTCGCATATTTTGGCTCATAACATCCACACAAAACAATCATTAGCCCTAAGATTTAATATGAGTAAATGCTTAAAAGCCCTTTTGTAAAATACTACAATACATAAACCAAAATTGTACACAAGGAAAGCGGAACATCACCAAGCAATAATTCTGTATCCCTTGGTATCAAAGTTAGAATAGGATTCACTGGTATTTTTTTATGACCGTAACACGTCTCGAAGGACTACATCCTGGATACGGGAATCCACCCGCCAATACCATCAGCATCATCATATCTAATTTTACACTAACTTTCGCTAATTTCGCAAATCTGTTTCGTAACTCTTTTAAACCCCATAAGCAAAACACATACATCCCTTTTTTGTACCTTTGTAGTTCTTTAAAAAAGGACGGTTTTAATTTAATTATTCTTAATTTCTGCTTCAACAAGAACGATATGTGAATTCAGCCGGTTTCACATCAAGGAATTTGGCCCACGAATGTTTCTCTTGTCCCTAACTAACAAAAAACCCACATTGGCATCGTTGAGCTGTACGGTACCGAATCTTGGGGAATGGAAAAAACGTGGGACTCTTGGGTTTCAGGAGCATCCGACATCTTAAATAACCGACAGACGTTTGTCGTCCATAATTGTAGCCACCCTTTGCTGCCTTTCGGTTTCAGACTCCATTCTTTTCTAAGAGAGTATGCATGTGTATAAAAAGCAAGAGTCACTGACGTTCCCAGCCCCCCCTCCCCCATGAAGAGTACAATTCAATTTGTTTCAAACCCAATAAAGAAACTTTTCTTTTTCTTTCCTATTTCTTCATATTTCACTTTTCCTGTTGTCGTGTGGTTTTCTTATAGGTTAATTATACAGACATACATATATATATGATTAGGCTATTTTTTTACCATTTGCAATTAAACAATATTGAGTAACCAATTTTTTTTTTATTATGAATAAAACAACCTAAACTATAATGTTAAAAGTCCGTTTTTTATGAATAGAGGTTCATTTTTCTATTTTGTAATCGCTAGCTTCTAGTGAGCATAATTAAATGATTTTACATTTTCAATTGCAAATAAATTTAAAAGGGATTAGCAGCGATAATGCGAGAGAGTCAAAATGTGAAATGCCAACTTTGTACTTATAAGCGGGGATAGTGTGTACAATTCCCCTATAACTGCTTTTAATAGCTTTAAATGTAGAAACAAACCACCAAATAGTGGAAAAATTAGGAAATTTTCATATCCGTCTCCAGTAAATAGACATGCGGGCGATGGCATCTCAAACTACACCACACGCTGATTGTGGTTTACATCAGTACAGAAGAAACAAAAATCAATGGGAATTTTGGTTTTGAGGTCAAACTGTATTGATCATGTGCACAAATCACAATGAAATCTGTTGATATTCCCCGGGAAAGGCTTTTTTTGATCTCCAGTCGGAATTTTTGATACGCACGTATAGAAATTAAAATCAGATAAAAAGTACTGTCTGCCTTGTCCTTTATACACGGATTTCAAGCAGCCAACCACCTTGCAGGTTCGGTTTTCGTATAGCCATGCAGTAACAAAATATAAAACTATGAATTTTGATGATTTTTTTTTGATGTTTCGATAATAAAATGCTGCTAATCCCTTTAGTGCCAAAAAAATTAAAACACCTAAATCTAATTAAAAATATCAGTCTTTTTAAATTATAGCGTTCAGTTTCTATTTGTAATCCGTTTTAGCTCCTATTTGAAAAAAAAGGAAAGCAATGAAGAAATTCTATAACAACGGAATTGGTGCACGTTAGTCCCCTTACTATACCTTCAAGACAGAAAAAAAGAAGTGAAAATGTAAAAAAATTGCTCTTTTAGTTCAAAAATTAAAACAGGCAGGTGTTGCTGTATTAATAATATTAAGAGAAGAAAAACCAAAACATGTCAACTAAAGATAGGCATTAGTGCAAACTTAAAAGTAGTTTGTCCTTATCTGTGCCCTTTTTGGGTCTCTCCCATCCAAGAACTGACCGGGCTCGACGTGGCTTACTAAGGTTTATTATGACAAGGATCTGGCCGTGCACGCTAATGAGGGCGCTTGACATTTTTTTTGCGTTAAAACTAATATTGAATCTTTTACTGAGATGTGTTTTTTAAAAAATAAAAGATACACACGAATACGTAATATTTCTTAAGAAACTCTCATACAAGTATATTCATTTATCACTAACAAAACTTAAAACATGGCTGGAATTTTTTTTAAAAAAAGCTGCAACGGTAACCTATAGCGGGAGTTTTTTTTTAGTTGTTGCAAAATTGATGGCCAGAACACTATCCCCTAAGGGTAGAACGTTTTCATATAGAAGTCCCATTGATTGAAATAGGTCGAATTCAATCCAACTAAACAAAGGCAAAAATTATTGGGTTTCCTACCTGAAACCTTTGAATGTTCCTCAAATTCTTATGCCCTTGTTGGATAGGAATCACCAACTATGTAGGAGTTATAAAAAAATAGGCGCAATATATATTCTATGGTGTTTTGTGTCAATACGGTCATCTCGTACTCCATGCACGCTCTCGGTTTAGTGCGCCTCCTTTAAACTACGCGCACTTTTTGTGGCGAAAAATTTACAAGGCAATCAAAGAGTATGCGTTACTGGTAAAATTTAGTACAGCAAGCGGTTTGTGCACAGTGATGACAGAAAAATTACTGTGGTAGGTCCGAACAGAGTCCACCTAATTCGTCGCTAGTTTTGTTGTATTGGAAATCAGCGAAAATAAGCGTGTTCGGCCGATTCATATTGCATACTGTCCATTTTCCCTATATTCACTGTGCACACAGGCATTCAATAGGCCTATGACTTGTCATGCGTACTCTGTGCTTAACGCATAGGATATGAGAAAACTCACGTCGTTGCGAGAAAAAGTGCTCAAGGGATTTTCTTTATAGAAGCTCTAATTGTAGAATCTATTATCATCTAATAAAATATGGGATTTTTTTTTCACGATAGAACATTCAGAAAACTCCGAAAATGGTTTATTATAAAGAGTGGTATTTTGGTAGGGTATAATGCTCACTCTATGGCAAAATATCACCAGTGATTGCTGGGCAGATGCAAGAGGGTGCCAGGGACAAACGGTAGGGGACCTATACTCTCGTGAAGCTGACACAAAGATAATCTTATTTTATAAGGTGGGTTAATTTTGGTTGATATACGGGGCTAAAAATGATCCGAAACGACCATTTATAACAAGGCTTCCAACATAAGTAAAAAACGGGCCTACTTACTAATGGTCATGCACACAGTGTGTGGGTAATCGCTCATCCATCGCATGTCATTGATCAGTGATTGGATGTGACCTGTGAAGGGGAATAATTTACATACGATCAAACTAATGAATGGATTCATGTCACGATGATTTGGTTAGGTGGGCAAAAAGGTCGAGGCCGTTTACAGTGAGACACTTAAATTGCACATGTGGGAAATAAATTACCGGGACAACTGTAAAACTAGCATAATGGATACATCATTTTAATGTTACCGTAACGAACGGACGGACGGACGACGAACACACTAAAAGAGTTTCCGGGCGATTTGTAGGAGCTTGCTTCGCAGCTCAAAAATTTAGGCCATGTCCTTTTAACGTTAAATGATAAACAATATGTATCCAAAATAGTACTGAATAATTAGAAAAAAAATCTCATTAATTCTTTGCACGACGTAGGCCTATATGCAAGATAAACGAATCAAAACAGACACATTCGACGAATATAATGTCATCTGGAGTTATGTTTCGCTTGCTAGGTTCTAACAGATATCGCCTGCGGCTCGACATGATCAAAAACAAGCAAGCTCAACACACGTACAGACTATATTCTTTCGCGAATGTGTGCTTCTCGCCATTTTATCTAAAGCATAACGCCTAGCTTTTTTCCATTATTATCTATTGTGAGAAATACCACCACCTCATTCTGACCTGAAAATTGGGGACTCATATGTGGCAGTGTTCCATCTGCTAAAGTTCTTGGCTTTGGTTACAAGGAAATTCTACAATGGATACTCAAGTTGAAAAAAATGTGCAAGAATGCAAACAAGCGTCTTTTCATGCTTCTTAATCTCAAACGTTTTGAGTTTCAATACATATGAGCTTCTTATTGTGTATTGTGGTTATGTTAGACCACTACTGGAATATGCCGATGTCATCTGGCATTCCGCCCTGGACTGTCAAACAATCTCATAATTGAGGAATGTTCAGAAAAGGGCATTGTAAAATAATTCTTGGTCGTCAATATGCCTCATATGGGAATGTGCTACTTGATATGTAACCTGGATCTCTTGTCTACTCGGAGGGAGGCGCACTCCTTGCAGTTGCCCGTTCTCTTCCTCAATCTGAGCGCGACCAGGGACCTGCTTCCTCCACACAGAGTGGAGATCCATGGCAGACATACTGAGAAATAGCACCCACATTACCCAATTACGTGCTCGCACTGACAGATGCTAAGAGCCCTGTTACACCGTGGTATGTAATAAAATTCGTGTATGTAATAACCGACGAGTAATTTAATACATTTTGACGTGTTAGGTAATAAAACGCGTAATGTAATACAAAAAATTGGAGTAATGTATAAAAAATAGTGAAGCGTAATGTAATAAAAATGTTCGTGTAATGTAATAAAAAAAATGACGCGTAATTGTAATAAACTATACACGCGTTGTGTAATAAAAATGACATATTTGCGAATTCACATAATTTTTCAAAGGAAATTAAAAAATTCTGATTCACCCACCGGCGTAGCGGCGGGTACTCACGTGCGCACGAAAACACCATGATCAGGCACTCCGGATAACTTTATTCCACCGCACCCCGGTTAGATAATACCTGGTTTTATTGAACTATGTAAACACTTTAGTGTATGTCTTGTTCCACTCCCGTAGGTGTATGGAGTGGGAAGTGGGGTCAGGTGTACCCTTCGACCCCCCCTCTGAAAACACCTTTGCAGATAGATTTTTTCAAAACTCTGGTCATTGTTGGGGTACAAACAACAACCATACATCATAACTGGAAAATAAATACGATTGTACCGATCAAATGGCCGTCCAAAATGGACGGCGTTTATAAAAAAAAACACGCCAATTTTCCAAACATGGAAAAATGGCTCATAATAGAGACAACATGAAAAGCTTATATTGCTGAAATACAAATTTTAAAAATTTAAGGGGCAAAAACAAGTTGTGAATAGTGACACATAGTGCTTATTATGCTAATTAGCAAAAAACGCCCATGGCGATTTTTTTTTCCACCAAAAATATGCGCAACTGATATTTCGGCAATTGCAGAAAATTTGGTTAAAATAATTAGCCCACGAAAAAAACAAAATTACGGGTCCACACATGCGACCCCTCCACCTTACTTGTACACTTTCCGCCTTGCTAAAACCTCCTTTTCTGGTACATATTATATTGTCAATTGGCATTTTACGCTACTTTATCATGCAAAAACTAACAGCCACCGGGGTCTACAGTGTGAGTCAATAAAAAACTCCAATTCAGAATAAAAAATAATTAAAATAGGTAAGAATTGTTTGCCTCAATGGTTGCTTTGGTGATAAACAGGGAAAAAAAGGCTCTCAGAAAACTTTCCGTATTGGTGTCATTGGGACTTTAGAGGAAGAAGTTATGGCCTAATTGCTGAGAGATGTAAAAATCGTTTGGCCGATTTTGAGACCAAACAAAGATGCATCGTTTACATAGAGAGACATGGTCTTCAGCAGTGATTTGAGTAAAAACACTTAACACCAAAGTATTGTAAACAAGAGCAGGTGGGAGAGTTAATTGAAGGATTTTAAAATAATATCCCGGAGATAAAAAGAAAAGCGAGCAAAAAATGTTCAATTCTCAAATACGAAAGTCAAGATGCTGGTTGTAAGACCACCCAATTTATTTGTTCAGCAAGATTTTCAGGGTTTTAGCCTACAACGAAACTTGGGAGCACAAGTGAAATCGGAAGGTTTTGTATTCCGCTTGAAAAAACAGAGCAATATTTAATTTTAAGTTTTAATTCCAATTTATTTACAGGAAAATTCAGCTTAGTTGTCTCGCAATTTAAGACGCTGAGTAAATTAACACGTATGTGTGCCAAAATTAGAGATGTAAAAACAAAAATCTCTGAGCGTTTCCATTATGTTCATGAACTGAAGATAGTGATAATGGAGTGATTTGAAAATAAAATGACTCTGTATGATTGAATAATGGTAATTTAATTTGATGAATATAGTTTACTTCTAATTATGGTTACACAATGGATCGTTTTATTCAAACTGATGTGTTTTTGTCAGGAAAAACGATACCATCTAAACTTGCATGTGTGAATTGCCTTTGTTATAATATGTTATGGTATACGTCGGTGGCAGTCTCTCCGCCATTCTATCGCTAAAATCGGCCAAACAGTTTTAGGTCTCTCCGCAAAATTGACATAGTTTATGAACCCCAAGGCCGAAAGACCACCAAATAAAAATCTTATGATAGCCTATTTATACCTGTGAACAATCAAAGCAAACATTCAAGCCAAAATAAAGTTGTAAACTTGAAGAAAAAAATCTTTCATGAATGTAGGGTTTTTATTGACTCACACGATATAGGGAAGGTACAGGATGATCCCAAAGTGTTGGATAGAGGGGGAGATGGCAACCTCCCTTTCGGGAGAAAAGTAACAACATGGCCTAGTCGATAAAGAGACTATCACAGGACTTGATTTTGAAACCAATGGATAGCTATGGTCCCCCTCTTTCGAAAATGAGTAACAACATGTCTAACATTACGTCAAAATGAAGTAAGTCGGTCAGCAAAACTGTCAATTTCAATAGACACACAGTTGTAGGGGGAAATGTAATTTTTCACCAACAAAATTAGTAAATCCGATTTTCATACAGGTTTTTCTGAACTGGATGGAAATGACTAGTGTTATATACTCAGATCGTTTTTTAGTGCTATAGTAATGTTTTGGGTCAGTAAAAATGCGAAATATCAATTTTCCATCACTATATCAAGTATTTCATACTCTCCTCAACTCGTGCCATCATAGTTACGTCATATGGATGTTGTTACTTATTTTGATACCAATGGAAAGAAAAAACTCCAAGCTATCCGGTGGTGCTTAATTTATAGGAATCGGATGTAGTAAAGAACATCACAGGATCACCCCATCTTTTTTCAGACAGACCTAGGGTAACAGGCATAGTATTGAATAGCACGCCCCCCCCCCCCCCCCCCCCCACCCACAAAAAATCACAAACCAATAAAAAACAAAAAAAAAACATATAACAAACAAAATAAAAAAAAAAAAAAAAAAAGAAAAAACCTAAAAAATTAAAAAAAAAAAAAAAAAAAAAAAAACAAAAAAAAAAAAACTTCCACCTTCTCCCCCCCCCCCCCCCCGGCTGGCATGATATCGTGGGTTTCCGCCTTTGGTGTCCGTCTGACCGTTTATTGTCTGAATTATTCTCCACATTCTTTTGGCCTCGCATCGCTTCCTACTTGGTGTAGGTATAAGAGTGCTCTTTTTAAAGAACAACTTAGAAGTTGTGCCCGACGTCAAGGGTGGGAGAGGTGTGGGACTTCTTTCTGGCATGGTCTCTGAACACTCATGGAGTATTTTGTAACAACACCTAAGTGCCTGCTACAGTAATATAATGTTAATAAAATTATATAATCAGAAAAAATAATAACCCTTTATGTGCTGTAAAGAAGCAATTTCACAATTGCACAACTGAACGCCTACTATATAAACCTATGGCAAACACATGTAGCTACATGTCATAGCTTCTGCCCCACAAAAATACAACACAATTACATAATGGTAATAATTGTGTAAAATGTAAAATTGGTCCTTCGAGAGTAGATTTAAACATCAAAATCGATTTGAAAGCAGGCTAGTGAAACGGGTGATGCATGTCGAAAACAATGATTGCCCCTAATTTCCAGAGAATAAACCTGAAAATTTTTAACGGTATTATAAACAACAACAATACTGTGAAAATAAAAAAAATAAAAAAAATAAAAAAAATATTTGAGAATTTTATGGTTCTCCATGGTACATTTCACATTTTCACGTCCTAACATCTCGGTAAACATCTCTGATTCTTATGATGAGACGAAATCAATGAAATACCTTCATCTAAATCGAACCCATTTGATATGACTGATTTCTCTTTTAATCTGAAATGGCCCCAAAGGTCCAATTGCCCACATTGATTTTGGTGACATCAAAATTCTTTAAGAAGATGTACATGTCCTAAAAATCAGGTTAGAATTTAGTTGTAAGGGGGGTGCATGGGAACCCAGAAAAACGCTAGTCGTAACCAGACCTTCCACCATATCTATCTGTTGGGAGGCTATATCAAACAAAGGAAATTCCCGTCAAAATTCCCGAAAAAATGATCACAATTTCTCTTATTTATGGGTCAATTAGCATAAGTTGTTCATTGATATTGGGAATATGTTTGCTATATAGGAACACGAATCCTGTATCTACTTTTGTAGACAATATGCATGCCATGTGGATAACATCAGTGATGCTTGGACCCGGGGGCACACCACTTTGGAGGTGACGCGTAAGTAAGGCGTTGGACCCCTATTTTCGCCAAGTTGTCATCCAAAGACCCGTATTTTTGTAGTTATCATTATCGATATTTAATTAAAGAATGGTTTTAGACTAAATTGGGTTGTTTTATTTATTTGTTTTTGTTTGTTTATTTGTTTTTGTTTGCAATGGATCCTCGCCGACATGGCCAAGTTTCTTAACGAAAAGTTGGGTTAGATTTTATTAGCGTACTCTGTATCATGGTACATCTAGGTGCGAAAGGTATATGCAATTATGGCCTTATTTTATTTTCCATTTGATGTTTTGGGTTTTTGGAAGTCCGAAGGTGCGGTTGTTCCGAAAGATCTTTATTCCGAAAGGCTATTATTCATTGGTTTTTACTCCGAGGGTTTTAAGTTGAGGGGCGTTTGTCCGAATTTCGGACAAAACGGGCCCCTCGGGCTAAAAACCCCCCTTGTGATTTAAAACCCTCAATATTTTTCGGAACATTGCCCCTTCGGAGCAAAATCCTTGTATTTTTTCGGGAAAACGCCCCTTCGGAAGAAATAACTCAATTATGTTTCGGACAACGACCCCTTTTTGTTTTAGGATCAATGCCCATCGGAAAAAACAATTTCGAAAAAATAAACCTTCGGAAAAAATTAACCGTTGGAGTAATGATTTTCGGAAAAATGAACCCCACTATTTTCGGACAAACGGACCCTTCGAGTAAAAAAGTATTTGGACAGCTATAAACCACTTCGAAGAAAAAAACCCTATCGGAAATATGGAATTCGATAGAATAGTGTGTTCGGACAAAACGACCTTCGTGGATAAAAACCCTGTCGGAGAAAATAACCCTTCGGAATTATGAGTCTGTGCCCGGTTAAGAGATCGTGCCGATATGTTCAGAAACTAGCTAAGCCATTAAGGCAAAGACTGGGGAAAACACTTAGCCAGTTTAGCCAATACCCGATGAGGGCTAGTTATGTGTACTCGTTGTCCCTTCACATCCCCAAACACCAGGGTGGGGCCGTGGGGGGTTACCCAGACCACACCATCCCTAGTACATTTTAAAAATCAAAGGTTGATAAGGATGAAGGCCACCCCAAAGGACTCAGGGGTGGTGATTCCTTAGTAAACCAAAAATGGAACTAAGTTACACAGAGCCGAAGACATCCACCAAGATTAAGGTCAAGAATAAATTCGAATCAATACTGACGAACAGAGAAACGGACGAACCGACGGACGCACACACATGCGCGCGCAAGACCGATGGACACACACGCGCGTGCACACACACCACACCACCCCTCACACATAAACAGACCCTCACACACACACAAAGTCGCAAACATCTCAGGAGTCACTAGGCCTGCTAAGTCAAACTAATGCATACAAAATGCCATGTTATTACATAACGCGTTAATTTTTATTACATTACGCGTCAATTTTTTTATTACATTACGCGTCAATTTTTATTACATTACGCGTCAATTTTTTTATTACATTACGCGTCAATTTTTTTATTACATTACGCGTTTTATTACTATTACATTACGCGTCGGTTATTACATTACACGAAATTATTACATAACACGGTGTAACAAGCCCCATTCCATACTACATCAATTTGCTTAATTCCTCATAATTCCTTGGGGTTTTGGCTGCCTTTTCTTTTCTGCATTCATTGCCATGGTGCTTTTTCCCAACTGTCTACTTATATGTTATTATGATATGTTATATATTATAACATGCTATATTTATTAATATCACTACTGTGCTTTATTCTTTGTTGTATAACGCAATTCGGCTTTCGAGCCGCGATGTTATGCTAATAAATGCTCATGCTCATGCTATTGTGCTTCTTTTGTTCAGCTCTCCATTAAAGTTACGAAAGTGGTCACAGACTGTTATTTAACCTACGGATATTCATCAGACCGTTATTTTTCCGAAAGTGACCTCTGGGATCTTTCGGAAAAAATAACGGTCTGATGAATATTCGTGGTTAAACAACAAAGGACAATTGAAGGAAAAGCAAACGTCTAGAAACACCTCAGGTAGTACAAATGATAGAAATAAACAACAGTGATAAGCTAATTGTCAATAGCGGATTACCATCTACTTGTTGATTACGATTCAACGAAAGTATTGATTCCAAGTCATGGAAATTCCTTCTACTCGACTTCGAAGGGAAAATTGAAACATTTTGCTCTTGATTTGTTGAAATAAACAACAAAAAAGACCTGATGACTCAATACAACGCTTATTGTGATTGTCGGATTAGCATCAGCTTGTTGGCTTATCTGTCGATTGCGATTCAGCCAAAGTGGTGATCCCAGCTCATGCAATTCGTTCGACTACTCTATTTTAAAAGGGACAATTTTTATGATTAAATATAGGATAAAAAGATCAGGGAATTTCTTTCTTTGTTTTCTTTAATATGTCAAATACAGAGAAAATAATGCATTTTCTGTTATGACCATACAAACAATTTGACTAGTTTCGTCGAAATTGCAGCACTCTGGAAGGATTACCCCAGGATGACCTTGAACCGTTATGAGCTTATAATCCTCAAAATAATGACCGTAGATATGGCAAACTATACCTTTTCTTAATCCTCATGACCAGATGAAAGTTGGTGTAGGCTTCAAAACAATTAGACCTCTTTGACTTTTGACCCCTGTACAAAATTTACCCCCCCCCCCCCAAAAAAAAAAAAAAAAAAAAAAAAAAAAAAAAAAAAAAAAAAAAAAAAAAAAAAAAAAAAAAAAAAAAAAAAAAAAAAAAAAAAAAAAAAAAAAAAAAAAAAATTTCTGTTGCAATATTTTAGCCAAAAAAAAAAACAATTTTCTTGTACTAAGAAGCCTTATACAGTGTAATGAGGCCACGTCTGAATTTCTTCATAGAATTTATCCCCGGGACATGACGTGGTGCCCACATCGCGGTGTCCTTTCAAAGCATAGCTGGATGAAAGCTTGCCAAGTTTTACTGCACATGCTATGGCAGCCTGTCCACTATCCATGGCGGCTTGAGTTGGCTACAAAGGAAATCAATGGCATATGTCAATTGAAATCGATGTAAACTCATCCGTAATATTACATTTTGAAAATATTTCGCATAATAAGAAATGTCTTCCTCAAGATACAGATATGCTTATTTTACAAGTATTGTTATACTTCGCCAGATGAATAGGCCAAGGGGCAGTGGCTTACCAATTTAGAGGTAAAAGTCCCGATGAAAGACCACGCAAGACCAACACTGTTATATCCGTACGTATGTGCGCCAACACGGTCCCATCCTCGGCCTTCATAGATGTTACCATCCCCTCCCACCAGAAAACTGTAGCCAATATCAGAATATCCTATGCACAAAATGAGTACAAATACAGACGTTCAGCACCTTAAGATTTCAAAACGTAGAACGCAAGCATTTCACTAGGAAGTCATTGGTCATGGTCACTAAATTTCTGTGAAACGCCATTAATTATTAAGGCACGATTGCCCTAAACTTTCGGTCCTCTGAGAGAACTTATCTCACACAAATCCCTCGAGATAAAGGAATTCCCCCAAGGGTTGGAGCGAAGTAATCTGTAAAAAGATAAATATTCTAGCTGGTCTTTCCCCAAGAAGTGAGGGACTTCTCCCCGACCTTTGCAGACTACTGTATTTATCATCAGTGTTTCTTTTGTGCAAGAAGAAGAAAAAAATATCGATTACACAATAGTCTTTACGTTTGACTGCACACAAGCTTGATCGATCAATGCTGTTAAGTGGTATAGGTAAATTACCACTAACCTGTCGGAGAGAACTTCTTTTCACAGCATTTAGTAAATGTTTGCTCCACCCACTCAAATTGGAGCGGACCTGTGCCTGGCAAACATTAATACTATAATTGTCTAGTCATTTAATATGTTTTCGTATCTTGCTGTACCGTGCAATTGTGATGAATGAAATAAGGCCATATTAAAAAAAATATTTTGTCTCAAAGCTCTCCAGCTTCACAAAACCTAATGCGGAATGCGGAATGCGGTTTTTTTAAATTTTTATTTTTTCTGAATACGAAATACTTATTAAGACGACCCTCTATCATATGTTTAAGACAACGAAATAAAACATAGAAACAGAATATTTGAATGTGTTATATTGCCTTTATTCCAAGTTGTGCTACAAAAGTATTGCTTTTCTGTCTTTTAATGTCCTTCAATCTTCATCTTTACTACACTATATAACAAATGTATACTACATGCATATACCTAAATGCAAAGGTGATTTAAATTTATTACTTCCACTCCACTCTTAATTATTACAAGCAGTTAGGTGAATATAATTTAATTAGAGTTAGGCCCCCATCCGATATTTGAGTCGCTTTCACTTTACATGTTACATAAAGGTACAGTCACACAGAAGACAGCTCCCGACCCAACCTCTTACCAAGTCTGCACAAGACCACATTTCTTTCAAAATCGGCTATAGTCTTGTTCAAACTTGCAAAATTTACAATTTTTATCATTCTGCGATTTTCCCGCCAGTAGGCAACAGCATCTAAAGGATCAGTCACACAGCCGATTTTTTGATAGAAAACCACTTCCAGACTGCTCCAGACTGGTGCCGATTGGCCAATTTTCGAAAATCGTGAGCAGTTTTTCTTTTTCATGTGTAGTTTTGGCGAGGTCTGGGCCTGTTCTGTACAGTCGTCTGTAGTCTTACCCACTATTTGCTAGAAAACCTCTTCCAGACTGCTCAAGACTGGTGCCGATTGGCCATTTTCCGAAAATCGTGAGTAATTTTCCTTTTTCAGGTGTAGTTTTAGCCAAGTCTGGGACTGTCCTGTACAGTCTTCTGCAGTCTTGTGTGGTCGGGAGCACGTGGCAAATTTGAAAAAACCCGCCACGATTTTTTCTTGCAGCTTAAAAAATCGTGGCGGGTCTTGGAATCGGGAAGGTCGGCTTGAACACATGAGCGGTTTGGAAGCGGTAGCCGATGAGTTGGTGCGCATCATGAGTTGTTGTGGACAGTTGGAAAGTGGTCGGCAATGAGTCTGTTCTAAGCGGGAGAGAAAATGCAAGCCAACTGGACATGTTAGATCGGCGACTAAACTCGGCGACTACAGAAGATAAGTCGCCGACTTGCAGTCTTGACAGCAACTTGTGCTGTCGTGTTAAGGTCTGCGACTGATTGAGAACTGAACAAGTGACATGCTTGATCGCCTACTGCTCGGCGATTGAGCATCTCTTGTCTTGTAATTTGAACAAGACTGCAGCCGATTTTGAAAGAAATGTGATCTTGTGTAGTTGGGAAGAGGTTGGGTCGCGTCGCGGGTTGTTTTTCATGTGACGGTACCCTTTCTTGACGTCAGCAACTTGGCGACCAATCGACGAGCAGTCTTGACAGCGACATGTCACAACTTGTGCCGTCGTTTCAAGGTCGGCGACTAATCGGGGACTGAACAAGTGGCGTCGCCAATTAAAGATGCTGGATCTTGTTGATTCCATGATGCTGTCGCCCATTGCTAGGCGTTTCAGCATCCCTTGTCTCGTTGACGACGGGGATACTCGCAGACTAATCATCCCTGGTCGGGATAAAACTTGTAAAATTTGCAAGTTTGAACAAGACTGTAACCGATTTTTAAAAAATGCGGTCTTGTGTAGTCGGGAAGTGGTTGGGTCGGGAGCTGTCTTCTGTGTGACTATACCTTGAGCGGTTTGGAAGCGGTAGCCGATGAGTTGGTGCGCATCATGAGTGGTTGTGTGCAGTTGGAAAGTGGTCGGCAATGAGTCTGCTCCAAGCGGAAGAGAAAATGCAAGCCAACTGGACATGTAGAATCGGCGACTAAACTCGGCGACTACAGAAGATAAGTCGCCGACTTGCAGTCTTGACAGCAACTTGTGCTGTCGTGCTAAGGTCTGCGACTGATTGAGAACTGAACAAGTGACGTGCTTGATCGCCTACTGCTCGGCGAATGAGCATCTCTTGTCTTGTAATTTGAACAAGACTACAGCCGATTTGGAAAGAAATGTGGTCTTGTCTAGTTGGGAAGAGGTTGGGTCGCGTCGCGGGTTGTCTTCATGTGACGGGACCTTTCTTGGCGTCAACCACTCGGCGACCAATCGACGAGCAGTCTTGACAGCGACATGTCACAACTTGTGCCGTCGTTTCAAGGTCGGCGACTAATCGGGGACTGAACAAGTGGCGTCGCCAATTAAACATGCTGGATCTTGTTGATTCCATGATGCTGTAGCCTACTGCTCGGCATTTCAGCATCCCTTGTCTCGTTGATGACAGGGATACTCGCAGACTAATCATCCTGGTCGGATAAAAACTTGTAAAATTTGCAAGTCTGGAACAGACTGAACCGGGAATTTTTTAAAAAATGCGGTTCTTGTGTGTCGGGGAGTGGTGGTCGGGGGATGTCTTCTGTGTGACTATACCTTGAGCGGTTTGGAAGCGTTAGCCGCTTGAGTTGGTGCGCTCATGAGTGGTTGTGTGCAGTTGGAAAGTGGTCGGCAAGTCTGCTCCAAGCGGAAGAGAAAATGCAAGCCAACTGGGACCGTAGATCGGCCGACTAAACTCGGCGAACGAAAGAAGAAAGTCGCCGACGTGCCAGTCTTGACAGCAACTTGTGCTGTCGTGCTAAGGTATGCGGAACTCTGATTGAGAACTGAACAAGGACGTGCTTGATCGCCTACTGCTCGGCGAATGAGCATCTCTGTCTTGTAATTTGAACAAGGCTGCAGCCGTTTTTGAAAAGAATGTGGTTTGTCTAGTGGGAGAGGGTGGGTCGCGTCGCGGGGTTGTCTCATGTGAGGACCTTTCTTGGCGTCAACCACCTAGGCGACCAAATCGACGGCAGTTTGACAGCGACATGTCAAAACTTGTGCCGTCGTTGTCAAGGGGTCGGCGACTATAATAGGGGACTGAACAAGTGGCGTCGCCAAGAATTAAAAATGCTGGATCTTGTTGATACTCCATGATGCTGTAGCCTATGCTCGGCAGTTCAGCATACTTGTCTCGTTGATGACAGGGATACTCGCAGACTAATCATACCTGGTCGGGATAAAAATTTGAAATTTGCAAGTTTAGCCTGCTTTTGAAAAAAAAAATTGCCGGTCTCGTGTGTAGTCGGGAAGTGTTTGGGTCGGGAGCTGTCCTCTGTGGACTTACATTTAGCTTTAGAGCATCGGTAATAGGAGCCAGTGCAAGGGCTTTGTCCAATTTGCAACGCCGCCGCTGCCTAAAACCAGTGTATGAATTTACCCAACCCCAAAATATACGAACTTTATATCAGTGGAAGCTGCCATTTTGATTTTCTAGTCCCTTTTATTTTAGGAGCACATGTAGTGAATGTCATACGGGCGGGCAGGCAGGCAAGTCTTATTTTGATTGATCATGTTTGAAGATTGGCGAAATTTTGAGTTTTGATGAAATGCTTGCCTTCAATGTTTTATTGACATGATTCCCTCTTGAATACTATTTGCCTATTGCCAAAAAAGAATTATACATGTATACTCGATTTATCCGATATGCTCTCCAATACCATTCATCCAGAGGTGGTTAATTCAATGATGTGGAGGGACCAGTATCAATCCAAAAATCAAAATGACGTAATACTTATGGTGAACTACCTTAGCGGGCTAAGTGTCATACCTTAGAGTTTCACTCCTCTCACAATCAATGGACTTGATTCAAAATTGTAGCGGGCTGGCCATATAATCATGAATCGAGTATAAACACCTTAAAATCTAAAATGCTAAAGTAATAGCTGTAACTTCAGGGTAAGGCGGTCGTCAGAGAACGAGTTTGAAGATCGGAAAGCCCCGCTATAGACTGTTGTCGCTGATAACAAACAGGGTACTTTTAAGGGGCTTTATACTTGCTTTATAATATGTAATGATGAATTCAAAGATATTTTGGAATAGTGTGTTCAAAAATGTCCTGCGACCATATGTAGATTGGGAAAAGATTTGTTGTTGTTGTCGTTCTTGTTGCATGCTGCGCACAAACGAAACTGCCTCCACACAAACATGTTAGCTCATACAAAAAGCGCGTACTGAAGTAATATAATTAACCGTGGTTGGGTCATTTGATGCTGTATACCAAAGCACAGAAAAGGTCAAACAGATTCGCCCTGGGCCAAATCTCAAATTACATTTCATTCTATAATAATTTCCTAGACAAGTAGTACAATTTGTGTTGCCAATAGATCGAAATCCATATTAGCAACATGTGGCAGTGGTTCGTAATGGACATTCGTACTTTATGCTGTTGACAGTGGGAATAGGCACAAGGTTTAAAATTACACTTCACAAATATTTACCCCAATCCTGACATTGTTCCATTATACGTTTGCTAGTTCCGATTTCCGTGTTGTTCATCCACTTCCCATGTGCTTATCTGAAACCTCGTGCCACAGCGCAGTGATTTCAGGGTTCCACTGAATGTACATGCAGACCCCGAGCAGTAATTGGTTTGGATAGATTCACACCACATAGTATTATGCAGTGTGGTGTGACGTCGTAATAAACACGTCGTGCCTCGATTTGTGTGGTTTCAGAATTCTTGGACGTGGGTATCGCAATGAAGTAGCGGTTCCCGGCGGCAAACCTAGGACTCCTTTATAAATATTGTTGAGTGTCCGGTAAAAGTTTCTGGTGCTGCGGTGTTGTTTTAAAATGTGAGAGGACAATTATGGGCGGTCTTAGAAAAAAGTTTGTAACGGAAGATGTGCGTTTTAAGTTAAATCAATCAATCTCTCAACCTGTTTGGGTAATGGATGGTGGACCTCTTATTGTATTATGTACTGTCTTCCATATAAGCCACACCATGCATGTATAGATCAAGCCATACCATATATGGTACATTGGGTACCTGCTAATAAATGGCCATTTTGAAACGGGTGTCTCTATACCTACTTTTTGGCAATTTTTGCTACCCATCGACATTAATTTGTGGGACCTAATTTTGACGTATTTTTTCAACTGGGCGCCTTCGTCTAGGATAAAAAACTACCGATCGACATACCAAAATTCCTGAAAATGCACATACCTTCAATATGGGAGACAACCCCCCCCCCCCGAAAAAAATTAACTTTTGAATATTACCTCTGCTGTCCATGTGATAGTTCTGTACACCCCGAACAATAGAACTGCATTGGCTGACTGAGGAACATTCTCCCCCGTCCGTGTGGTGAATGAATGCATTTGTAACAGCGGGTGAATTCATATAGCTGACAGACTTCGGGGGCCGAGCACCCCATTCAGCACGGGAAACTATACGAATATCATTGCAATCACCTGCAGAAAAAATATCAATCAGTATTGATAAGAGTACGCTCAAGATAGTCATGGTGTAATCGGTTCTTAACAATCATATCTTTTGGTATTTTGAAGCATAAAAGTTGTTTTCACGAATTATCCTTACTGTGTGATGCAAAATCAAGTTAAATGTATAGTCTACTTTGATCTTTAACCCGGGAAACGGGTTGGCGCAGCCTATCTTCCCTCGCCTTTTACAAATGAGGTCTCGGGTTCGATTCCCGGTAGGGACTCGTTTTCTGTGGCTTTATGTAAATTTGTCTTGACCCATACTCGTTCCCGCTGGTTTTCTCCGGGTACTCCGGTTTCCTCCTGCTTCTAACATCGAGATTCTTGTCATAAATATGTTCTGGTATTATAGTTTCTCTGATGTGCCGAGTGCCTTTCATATGGCTGCCGGGCAGCGGCTTGAGCACGTTTACATGGATATGTCGCGGGTTAAAAAATACACAAATTATTATTATTTTCAGCCAAAATCCCGCCCACTGCATTTCTTCATAAGCTCAACTGTCTGGCTAATTCTGTCCCACATCTATAGTTTATCGATAGTCAAAAGATGGCTACTTCAGCCATTTCCTAAATCAAAACAACACAACACACAGTTTATACCCGATGGGAGCCGTCATATTGGCTTGATAGCTAAAATGCTATATATTTTAGTGCATCTTTAATGCTAAGACATTTTTCTCTTCAATTTTTAGGTTCGTTGGGTAGTTCTTTTGTAAAAATCTTTCACATGAGATATTTTAATTGCATTGGTTCGACGGAGTTAATTGTTTCTGACCATGTTTATAATTGTTTTAATACACAATTCACGGCCACCACATTGGATTTTCAACTAAATTTTTATCAATTCCGCACTTTACTGCATATGTGCATGCTTAAATCAAGACTTTTTTTTTTCAATTGCCAGAGTCTCTTATAAAATTCCCTTTTATGTAAGACAGGTAGCTTAGTTGTCTTCGACTTAACTTTTTTTCTAGCGACTCTGTTAAAAGTGATTGAGCTGTCTGCGAACACACCAACTCGTGATCTGTTTTTAAATTCACCTTCGGTATTATATCGGTGAAATAAAATTTGACTTGTAAGTGGAACTTGACAAATGTATCCATTGTAAAGTTGAAGACTATATTAAAAATTGATTTCGTGAAAGATACGGCATCTTTCAGGAAAGGGTTAAAACAGTTTTAGGAGATACCAATGCTGATGATTGTTTTAATTTGAAAATAATCATAATGAGTGTAAACATAAACAACAAAATAGATTACTGACTCTTTTAATCAATTGTACACTCTATGTTACATACAAATACATTGACAAATTTTGAAGGAAAAAATACTGTTTATGTTTTATACAACAGGAAGTTATCAATTAGTAAAATCAATTAGTAAAAGTGTTTTTGTTTGCTTTGCTTTGTTTCCATTTCAACGATTCTCTATTATTGTTGTATCTGACTTCGATTGTTATATTAGCCTGGGTGATATACCGTATTCATCCTTGTGTATCATGACCGTATTCTTTTTCAATGATTTTATATATACATTCCAAATTTCAGGGATTTAAATGTTAATCCTTTGGATTGTAGTTAGGGACCAATCAATGTTAGGATTTGAAATTAATCTCTATTGCATTGACATTAAATCATATTAGATTTAATTTCAAATCTACTCTGATTGGATCTAAGGCAATAAGATTAATTTCGCTCTTCAAAGACGGAACCAGAAATGGAAACAGAGTGCAGAATTGATATTTGAATTACTTAGTTCTTCAGGCAGACAGGATATGGCCAGCGCATACAAGTGTTGAAAAAACCCTATGTGCGCTTGGCCGGACTCGAACCGGCAACCTCCGTATTGCTAGCACGGCTAATTGCTAATTAAAGTAAGGATACTAATTTGTCTCAAATTGCACTGCATCGGTTGTAGACCACCTACCGAGAACGTTTCAAAGGTTTATTAGACAAACAAGTACAAACGCAAACCGCAAACCTTGTTTTGAACTTGCCTGCTATCGTAATCGTTCCTATAGAAAACCATGCTTTGATTTTCTGTCGTGCACGACAGAAAATACTAAATCATCATCTTATTACATAAAGACGGTGTATTCGGCTTATTCACTTCAGGTGTGATCTATTACATTGATAAGCATTCCAAATATGCAAAAAACCCGGGGTCGAAAAAATTGGGGCCCTTCTTTCTGGAAATGTCCTCACGTCTCTTTGAGCGATGGGTATCATCTATAGGTGTTAGGTCCGAAATACAATTACAGAAATGACATTTACGAAATTGAGAGTTGTATTAGAGGACGGGAATAAACAAATATGTGTAAGAAAATAATTTAAACGTCTGTATAAGTGGTACATTCTAAATTTCAGGGATTTAAAAGACAATCCTCAAGATTGTAGTTAGGGACCAGTCAATGTTAGGATTTGAAATTAATCTCTATTCCATTAACACTTGAATTCAAATCGATTCTGATTGAATTTAAGGCAAATAGGTCACCCGAAAATTGTTTAATAAATATTTACTGGTTGGGATCAAAGGTCTACGGCCTTCAAGATAACCCTCATCTACATTTCAATTTGGATTAAATAGAATGCACATAGCTTTTGACCTTTGCATGAACAAAAATAGTAGTGGCAATTGCAGTCGTCACCCTTGAAATATAGACTGTCCCAAAAAGTTGCTCCCCATTAGTTGCCCATTTAAAAATAAAAATATTGCTAGTAAGGTAAAGTTCGTCGGTATTATTGGGGATTTATATTGATTTTACGACAATCACTTCACTGAAAATGGGCTTTTATACTAAACCAGAGAACTGACTAAACGTAACAAAAATAGGTACTGAACACAAGTTCCTTGTGTTGAACGCATTGATTTTCAAGTACACAACAAAGGAAAAAGGAAAAACTTGTTTTTATATATTTGAAACAAATACGTGCTGACTTTCTTCGGTATGTCGAATTCGCAGAGTTCCATGTTGGTCAAACTTCCTTACATTGTACTCTATCCGTCTATCGCCTTCTTTGGAAGCACTCTTCTTTTATTGGGATTCAGTGGCGTAACAAGCTTTTTTTGGCAGGGGGAAAAGAGGGAACATATATTTTCAGAGGGCAAGCATATATTAAAATGTGTTAGTACAGTATAGCCTAGGCCATGCAATGTTGTTTTCACTGTAAATTGGTGCGTTTGCAGAAAATCACTATAATTCCACTATCATTCAAAATTACACACACACACACACCTTTGAAAACGTGCATGTCATTTTGTTGTTTGTTAAAATTACAGAGGAATAATGTTCACAAAATTGAATAGGTGACGAAGAAAGAAACTAAGGGAAACAAAAACAAAAAGAGAGAAAAACTCACCACTTGCAGCTGCGTATTCTCCTGTGAAGACGAGTATTAAAAAGCAAGGAATTAACAACATGTTGATTATCTTTCGTATTATTATATTTCCTATAGATTGAACGGGGTTAGGTTTGTTTAGACAGAATGATCTATATCTCATACAGCCGAGGGAGGTCGCTCGCATATTAAATGGTAAAGGTGCGAGTCAAACGATGGTGGCCAAGCCTCATTCAATATAGTAACTCGCCAAATTATACCAAATTAGATTACATCAATATAGATTGAAAACTACTGACCGATTTGGTCACTTTGATATGAAGGCGAAAGTTAAAAGAGGCTGTACGTGCTGAGGCCAAAACGGAGTGCAACCACCAACAAAGGGACATTGGCTGCACAAAGTCCAGTCTTCACTCCACAGGAAAATTCAATCCTCTTCATGACGTTCTGCAGTCAAAGACAACAGGAGTCGTTACAGGAGGCTGCAAGACTGATAAGGAGTCAAAGAGTGGACAAACACAAATAAACATTTGCACCTACAATGTGGGGACAATAAGGACAGAGGAATCTCTAGAATTACTCCTAGATGAACTACAGAATTTCAAGTGGGATGTAATTGGACTCTCAGAAACAAAGAGAGAAGCCGAGGGAATTGTAGAATTACCAGTGTTATGACGTCTCGTAGACGTCAAACAGGCGCGGATCCAGGGAGGGGGCGGAGGGGGGGCGCGCCCCCCGGTAATTCTGCAAATTCTTGCAAAATCAGCCCATTTTGAGCTATTTTGGACCAGTTTACAGCCTTTCAGCCCCCGGTATTTTGACATTTTCCAAATCCTGGATCCGCCATTGTCAAAGGTCAGAAATACCTTTCAAACACAAATAAATGAGCCTTGAGCACACGTGATCTGAATTTTATAATATAACGGATTTAATGATTTTTAATTGGTTTTGGTTCAAGAATTTGGTATGTCCAAAAACAATATTACATATATTAAAACTACACACAATAATTAAAGATATACTTTAGAGTCCACAAATATCCCAAGTTGACAGAAGCGTTGCAGTTCAACGAAGACTTCTAATGACAGCGCATAAGTTCACATAAATATCCATGGTATATTTCATGCGAATCTTCTGAGTCTTGAAGGTAATATTGTCCAGCAGTTCAAGACGACGGGGTTTTCCCTCGACGACACTAAACCTATTCTGCAATACAATCCAGGTATTCTACCACCATCAGTCTGTCGCTAATGTCCTCATATAGGACCACAAACTGGAATCCCTTTTTGATTCCAAAACTGAAGCTCTTCTGGCTTAAAGTGACAGGAGGAATTTTTTTAGGATACCAATTTCTCTCAAATTTCACTGTATCGGTTGTAGACCACCTACCAATAACGTTTCGAAGGTTTATTAGACAAACAGGTGCAAAAGAAAACCGCAAACCTTGTTTTGAACTTGCGTGCTATCGTAATCGTTCCACAATCCCCATAGAAAACCATGCTTTGACTTTCTGTCGTGCACGACAGAAACTACTAAATCATCATCTTATTCATAAAGACGGCGTATTCGGCTTATTCACTTCAGGTGGGATCTAATACATTGGTAAGCATTCCAAATATGTAAGAAACCGGGGTTCGAGAAAAATTGGGGCGCTTCTTCCTGGAAATCTCCTCATGTCTCTTTAAAAGACGACAGCAGACACTTTAGCTATCAAGCTCCGGCGGCATCCAATATTATATAAATCCTGGCAATATGTAAAGTTCAAATCTACCATTATTGTAGATTAAAACTAGCTATAAATAACTATACATACAAGCTTCCTGGTTACTACTGCTGGCCTCTGAGTCTTTCAGGGACAAGTATTTAACTTCTCACAGCTAGATCCCCCTTTCTAACAATAATCATTACATCATCATGCATAAACATAACCTAGCACTGTCAAATAAGATTTCACAAACATTACATCATTTCACATTTATAACTTCATGGGGAATTACCTATTTTCAACATGTTTTGATCTCAAAGCATAAACAAGTTGACTCAGTTTCTAAGTTTACATCTTGGGAATCCCCATTCAACTCTTGTGCAATCTATCTAGTTATAACATGTTTTCAACATAAATAAAGTACTTTTCCCGTGAGAAATCTTTTTCTCAAATAAAATTGAAAATCAAATTAATATCTTTAATCAGAAAATGGAGGCTATATAACACCAGGGATATATAGTTATACAATCACGGGACGACAGAAGACAACAAAGAGGCCAAAGGAATTGGATTCATGATACATCCTAAGTTCAAAGACTATACTGAAGATATCAAGTGCTCAATCAAACTGGGTAATAGCACTCAAGGTGAAACTACAGGGCACCAACACTTGTGTATAATCCAAGTATATGCACCCACTGGAGACTATGATGATGAAACTGTAGAAGAGTTGTATGAAGATGTGAGCAAGGCAATTGAAGAAAGTAAAGCACATTACAGAATAGTAATGGGAGACTCCGGGGAGACTTCAATGCCAAGATAGGAAATGCCAAACAGGAGAGGAATCCATCTTGGGAGTGAATGGAATCGGTCAAAGAAACAGTAGAGGCGAAATGCTACTTGAATTTACTGCACAACAGAAATTGGTTGTTGCCAATACTTTCTTTTAAAAGAAAGAAAACAGATACTGGACATGGGAAAGTCCTGATGGAGTAACTAAGAACCAGATTGACCTTATTGCCTTGCCTTGCTGCCTCCGTCACATATGACGAAAAGGGAACAAATTGAGTCCATCCTGGAAAGTGGTAAAGGACCAAAACCGATCTCTAAACCGAACAGCAGGAAAACCAGAATCAGCAAGATGAAAACAAAAAATTGCATAACGACATCCAACAGGGAAGAGATACTTAACTCTCTCCCTGCGGATGTCGAGTGAACTCGATTTTGGATTTTTTTGGTTGAAAATATTTCAAAATTATTTATTTTCATGGGCATATTCAAATTCAGCCTAAAGCGCATTGAGATGAGTCCAAACAAGCCATAGTCTGTGTTTTTGTTTTGTTTTGTTTTTTGGTGTTTTTTAAGATGGTTCCCCAAATGACCTGCAAATATTTGGCAACCGTCTCAAATGTCACTGACTTATGAGTTATAACTTATACACAATTGCCCAGCACGGAGAGAGTTAATGTTTTGAACTCTATCTCTCTGTTTGAACATAATTATGTTATCACAATTTCTTTCCATATTAAATTGATCCTCTCAGTAACTTATGCATAAAGGTTTTTGTTAGATTCAACAATCTATAGATGTTTTTCGAATTGAGCCAAGAAACATTATACAGGTTTCTCAAAATGCAACATAAAATATATATGGGTTATTACTTTTTTCAAAGCAATTCAGTTCTTGATTCCTTATTCTTTCCTTCCAACAGGTTGGAATTGCATGACTTTACTTGACACAAAGTGCCCAAGTGGGGGTCCATAGTACCCAACATTTGATTTTTTTTAAATTATTTTTGATTCTTAAAAATTATTATGGGTATGTGGTTCTTACGTGACCCACATTTACTTGTGTTAGTGTCATGATCAAACTCCCATGGGAAAGTGGTTATCTGGGTTGGGTCCCTAGGACCCCCCCCCCCCCCCTTTGGGCACTAACATATTTTTAGCTTGGGCACTTAAGTGTTAATCAACTTGTGTGAGTTAAACAAGTTATACATACATTTTAATATATTTGCCAATTTGCCTAAATTTAGGAATCTGTTTCCAAATGAATGAGAATGTCATTCAAATAAGTCACGAACAGAAACTCTACTATTGTGTCTTATCATTATCCCAGAAAATAGCATTGTTAGAGATAGTATTAGTACACTTATTTTGCAGAAAATATAATGATTTTAATAGGCCCTGATAAAAAATAGTATTTGATCATTGATAATGTCTACCACATCTTTGGATTTGCAATTAGAAATTAAAATGTCCCAAAGGATCTAACCAATGTTCTTCGATTCTTTTCTATAATACATCATTGTTCTGATCACATATTACAGAAGCCATTTTATATTAAGAGCACAAATTTGATATTCCAAATTCGGCATATTCCAACCCCCATATTCCACGTAGCCCATGATGGTTTCTCTTTTAACATTCTCGCAATTTGAATCCCGAGAAACCAATCTGTGCATTGATATTTTTAATGACATACTTTGGAACATGTAGTGAGTTCTGAGCATATAGGAAATTTGAGATTTCAAGTTTTTATGACCACTATTTTGCCAAAATATGTTTGTTTTCTTGCTTTACGATGATTTAAACGTTTTCCAACATTGATTATCATCTGACATTTCCCTTCACTTCCTACTGAATATATTGGAAGATATGCTGTTGGGCCTTTCCAAATGTCTTGCAAGTCATTTTGAAGGTCCAGACATTCTATATAGTCTACAATTTATATTTTGCATACCTAAAAGCACGACTTACAGCTAGGGCTACAAAAGTATATAGAAGGCGTACGCCTCTTTCTTAATCCAAGTACCAGAAGATAGGTCAGTCAGCCGTGGCTTGATCGAGCGCTATTGATAGCCGAGAATCGTATGGTTATATGCATATATAGGAATGTACTACACATGCGCGAATTGCCGTCGGTGACAAGCGTCGGTGACTAGAATATTTTATACAGGCTTCAATAGAGTAGGTTTGTTTGTGTACAGTTACATGAAAAAATAAAAAGTAAAAATCAAATCTGACTGACTTCAGACTCATTTTGCTTGATCACATCACACACACACACACATATATATATATATATATATATATATATATATATATATATATATATATATATATATATATATATATATATATATATATATATATATATATATATATATATATATTTTAAATGTTTTATCATGAATCCTGAGATTCATGCGTGGGTTACTTCTGAAAACTTTGATATCATTGCTGTTACTGAATCGTGGTTGGATGATACATATAATGATGGTGAAATTTTACCAAATGATTATTGTATTTATAAAAAATGACAGGAATTCTCATGGTGGCGGGGTTCTTTTAGGTATTAAGTCCCAGCTTAACCCTGTTTTTAAGAGTGATATATTATGTGATGATCTTGAAATTGTTTGGGCTGACTTTCATACTAGTAAGGGTAAGGTTTTGTTTGGTGTTTTTATAGGCCTTCTAAGTGTCGCACTGAATACATGTATATAGTTACTTGATGATCATCTATGCAAACAAACTCCAAGCTTCTCAGAAGGACTATGCTCTTATTTCTCTTGTGGGTGATTTCAATATTCATATGGATTGGTATGATGGTGTTCCTATAGTTCTTTCTCGGGGTCTTCCAACTATGGTCATTGATACCATTAGGGTATGGCCATGCCCTTCTGCGCTGTCGATTCGTAATCCCTATAACGGGAGGAGAGCAAAACCAAGCGTAAATCCATAATAAATTATTAAAATCATATAACTCACAGCCTGTCTCAAAAAATGGTACAATCAGAAAAAAATTGGTTAAATATGAAATTTCAAAAGAAGTCATTCTTACTTGACATAATGTTAAAGAACAAAGACCAAGCTTTCCAATGGTGTTTGTTTCATCTCATTTGCTTTTGTCATACCAGAGATATAATCAATTTAGTGCGATATACCAACATCGATTTTGTGCCACTTTTATGCATGGGCAGAGTTGTTTCGCCCAGCTATGCCATGCTGTCTTAAAGCTCACAAAAGATTGCAACTTGACAAAAAGAAACAAAACACAGATTAAATTTAGTAAACAAAGGAAGTCTACTTTTATCGACACAAGTTTTAATAATCAACATAATCAGTTCAATTATAAAAATCTTCTTTTCATAAATAACAAACAATACAAATATTTATTGCACGTCAATGAAATGGAGCTTTGAATTTATTACAAGATTGGTTCTGTTAAAACTATGCCAGAAGGAATGTAAATTGCAACCAAAATTTAAACACTCCAAATCAAAGAAATGGTTTAAAAATATTGCCCTCTTTGTGCATTTACTAATTGTTGGAGTCAATAAAAAAAATTTGAATTTGGAAGCAAAGTATCAAAGTGGTGGTAGGAATTTGGTTTCATGATACTCAGACATAGAAACTATCTACTCCAGATTGCTGTTTACGCTCGGTTGTACGCTCATGTTCTCATTGGTTGGTAGTGGTTAAGGTAGACGGTACAGACTGATCATGTGCTGGCTGAATTGTGGGAGGGTTTGTGGATTAGGGTAGGTTTTTGGGTAGGGGGGAATCTTATCTTAAAGCCAGAATTACTGCCTATAACTGCCCACCATTATGTAAAATGGTTTCGTACTTTTAGAGCTTCTTATGAAGGTAATCCCTTTTTAAAGAATGTTCATATTTGTTCAGTGGAATAAGCTTATGTTTAATTATTCGTCACCGTTTTATCAACCAGAAAGTGGCACAAAACTCGATTTTTGTGTTCCGTAGTAAACTGGAGCTATCTCTTGATCGAAAATAAGAAATTTGGAGATGAAACAAAAATATCCTGGAAAGCCTGGTCTTTGCTCTTGATGTGATATACAAAAACAAAACAAACTGACTTATATTGAGAATAATATGTGATAAATTTGAAATCGGGTTTTTGAGTGTACATTTGTTTTGAGACAGTGGCTGTAATTCTGTTGCCCCAAATAAAATATCTTGCATTATTTGCTTGAAAATGAATAAATGTCACTTCAATTTATTTCCCCAATATCAGTGCCAATGGATACTCTAGACGACGAGACTAAGATATACAATTACCGGCCCGGTGTGCGGTGTAGAAAAAAATTCAGGATTCCTTTTCATCGGGGAGTGCAGAACCATTGTTTATATTGTCTCGCGGTTGAATAGACTCAGCTGTTACCACCTTTCCGATTTAGAAGAAGTATTTTAATGATTGAAGCCGCAAAATACTATCTTCATGGCAAATAATAAATCTTGAGCTTCTATAGTGTGTTTTCAATTAAAACTTTGTCCATGTTTTATGTATTATTCGAAAGGAAGAAAGACAAACAACATCATGCCAGATGTTGCTGGGCAAGCTTTGACCTAACTTGTGTAGAAATTAAAATCGGCTAAACTTCAGTTGTATTTCAATTCTACCGGCGCTTTCAGAAGAAAAATCAGGGTCAACGACCGATATCATAATGAAAACTGCGTGAGTTATTGTGAAAGAGGGGGGGGACCGCGGGTTAAAAGTTTGTTACGCAACCCGAATCGTGGAGGTGATAACACCTGGCTATAACAATGGCTCCGCATACCGGACCATTGTAATATCTTTAGTTAATTGGTGTGCTGAAGGGCATATACATATCCATTGGTGCACTGATATTATGAAAGATGGTTTTTTAATGATGTGACATTATATTTAATTTTAAGAACATGAGCAAGTTTTATTTGGGCAACAGACGATTTATCAATAATTTTACACCGGGTTTTGTATTCCTCTCACTTTGAATGGACTACGGAATTTGTTTGCCAGGCTTGTTATTTGGTCTACGCCATGTCTACTGATTCAAGTGGTTTCTCAAGTGCTAATGAGCCACTATGTCACTAATAATGGTGATGACCACTTCTTGGATTGGTTTTTGTTACTGATGCTGCCTTTGTGAAATCTTGTTGAGTTATGCAGTCAAAATAGAATGGATGCTGCCTTAACCCAACACTAATTGCCAACAGATCAATTCCCAACAGAATTGTATTGCGAATACCTTTAAACACAACAACAAAAGTTACTAACATCAAAGGAGTGGACATATATTTTTCAAGGGGTAAGGTTTATACAGGGTCAAAATATGAACAAGTATCAAAACGCGTCGAAAAAGTATTCCAAGTGTTCGTTACATTTTCCGGATTAAAAAAGGTTATAGTTTGCCATATTGCAGGTTGTAGTTCAATTAGTATGAGTCAAAATAGGTTTAAGGTAACATGGGTAATTTTCAGCTTAATCCGTTCGTTATAAAAATGGTGTTCAAATTGTTCGTTCTAATGGTACAGAACCCGAAAATATACTGGTGCACCATCTATAATATTCGTTGCATAGTTGGAACGCAAAATGTGACGGGGCTACAGGTCTATGGGAGGTCACTAGTTCATAGCTCTGTAATTTTATATAGAAAGTTCAAACAAAAGAATCTATTACATTTTACTTATCTTAGTGGGGGACAAATTTAACAGTTTACAGCCAGTCCGATAAAAGTGGACCATTCTATGAATTTTACTACAGGATGACCTTGAAACTTGTATGAGCCTATTGTACTAAAACTATAAACGCGTAGATAGGCAAAAAACTATACCTTTTTCAACCGGAGGGAGTAAGCCCAATAAAATTGGTACATCATTTAATCAACTTCGAACCATTATATTTTTACCCCTGTACAAACGTTGCCCAATTATTTCTACAGGTTCAACTAGGTTGGATTTTGGTAGACTTTGAATTATTATTTTAGGACTATTCAAGAGTATATTAATTCACCAAAATTGTTTCGTTGCAATTGTGTGGGGTCAAATATACAATTATTGGACTAAGTCTTCTTATAAGGTGCGTGGTTGTGGACCACTCAGCGTAATTTGACAGTTGATTTGGATTTGATGCGTACTACATTATGTCGTAGAATTTTGACCAGGGTCTTCATTTGATGTTGGGACATTGAATAGTTTTGAAAATATTCTCACTTCTGCTATTAAGTTTCTGTCCTCAGAAAAAAAGGTTAACAATTAATGCCTAAGGGGGGGGGGGGGTTCCATCGTACCCAAGATTTTTTCCGGATATTTCTAAGTCGGAAGAATATTTTCGATTCTAATTTTTTGAATTGTGTAACTTATCGATGCGCTTCTTCCATAAAAAAAAAAATTCTAGCCGGGAATGAGATAATTTAGCTGGGTCCCTAGGGAACCTCCCCCCCCCTTAGGCACCAAGGAGTGTGATTTAATAAAAAAAATGCAACCTTTTTTTTTTTAAAAATATTTTTTGCTTTGTATGTTCATATGCATGAAACAAAATTAATTAATTACATAATCAGAAAAACACAAAATAATTAACCCTTTAGGTGCTGCAAAGGAAGCGATTCCAATAATCGGGCGATTGCGCGCCATTGCTGTACAAACCCTATGGCAAATACACGCACCCCAAAAAATACTAAGAATTACAAAATGGTCATGTTGTGTTAAATATATGTAAATTGGTCCTTTAGACAGATATAAATATCATAAATGATTTGCAATGTGTATGCTGTGGAAGCAGGGTCGCGAAACATCATGGTTACTTTTTGAGCGATTGGACGCATTCAAAAAAACAATGATTTGCACCTAATTTACAGACGATAAAACCGGAACTCATTTATTTTGCACCCTTTGGCATTGTCTAGACCAATCAAAGGGTGGTATGGTTCATTGAAAATTCCATCGGGAAAGGGTTCTAGGGGTCCCCCCCCCCTTTGCACAAAGTGAGTGAAAACACCTTAGGCACTAAGTGTTAAGTCGGGTTTTCTGTTCCATGGGTTACTAGAAAAATCCAGAAGATGTGCACTCATAAAAGATTTTGTACAAAAGAGCTAAGCAAAGTAAGTCTGATGATGCATGGAAAAAAATTAAGGACTGCAGCAATGAGGTAAAATCTTGCTTTAGGAAAAGTCATCGTGATTATTCTATTTACATTTCAAAGCAAGCTGCTGCTAATCCTCAGAAGTTTTGGAGCTATATAAAGGCTGCTCGTAGAGATTCTCCACAGATGTATTTCAAGGTGGATGGTCAGGAGATTACTGAAATCAAGGATATTGCTGATGCTTTTAATAAGCAGTTTTCTGGTAATTTTGGTGATGATTATGATCCTATTGATATTGCTTCTCTTCCTGATTCTATTCCTTCTCATGGTAGCTCTCCTCTTGATTTCTCTCCCATTACTGTTGATGAAGTTCTTTCTGTTCTCACTGACCTTACTTCTAATAAATCTCCTGGACCAGATGAAATTCTCCTGTTTTCTTAAAATCATGTAGTGCCGAATTGGCACCCATTTTATGCAAGTTGTTCATTGAATTTATTTCGATGGGTAAAGTTCCACAATCTTGGAAGTTGGCAAATGTTGTTCCCATCTATAAAGGTTATGGTAAGCCTAAAGATGTTCCTTCAAGTTATCGGCCTGTGTCTTTAATTTCAGTCTTGTGCAATTTTTTTTAAAAATTAGTGGCTTCTCGTATCATGGATTATATTGAGGAGCATGATATTCTTAATGATATATCAATTTGGGTTCAGACGAAGTAGAAATTGTGAGCAAATGTTGTCTAAATTCTTTCACATTATTAGTGAAACTTTGGATGGACGAAATTGCAATCTTATTGACTCTGTTTTTTTTTTTTTTTAATTTCAGTTCTGCCTTTGATAAGGTAGATCATAATCTTCTGATTCGTAAACTTCATGATCATGGTATTAGGGGTAATATTCTATATTGGATTCAGAATTTTCTTATGAACAGGAAACAGAGGGTCACTTTCAGAGGTGAATTTTCAGAGTGGGCGTCTGTCACTTCTGGTGTTCCTCAAGGTTCAGTGCTGGGACCTATCCTTTTCCTTATTTTTGTCATTGATATTACTTTAAATGTGGCTTCGTCTCTTTTCCAGTTTGCGGATGACCACACGTTGGTGAGACCTATTAAAATTAAAATCCTAATGATGTGTTTGATTTGCAAAATGATCTTGACAAACTCTACAGTTGGTCAGTCACAAACAAGCTTCCTCTTAATGCATCCAAGTGTGTCGTTATGCACTTCTCTAGATCCAAGACTTGCAGCAAGTCAGACTATTTATTTAGGTGGTGAACGTCTGAAATCAGTTGATGATTTCAAATTGCTTGGTACTCTATTTTCTTCCAATCTTTCATTTCCTCTCATGTAGATTTCTTGTGCAATAAAATTTAAAATTTCTCGTCTTGTAGGCTTCCTAATAAGGTGCACAAGAAATATGCCTTTCTCTGCTCTTCTGAATCTATAAAAGCTTTTGTCCTCCCTCTTGTATGGACTCCATATAATGCCCGTTACACAAGTAGACTTGAAAAGTTTCAAAGGAGGATTACACGAGTCCTTATGTATAGAAAACAGGGCCCTGTAGATGAGCATGTACATGTAGAGTACACTGACAGGTTGTCTGAATTTGGTCTATTGAGTTGATGATTTATTTAAATTTCAGCAGTTGCAGTTTTGTTTCAAGCTGTTAAATGATATTGGTCCAGCATCTTTCATGGACTTTTTTTCACAAAAGTCGTATTTCTGAAGACAGATTTCTACATTGGCGGGCAAGGACTAATTCCTTCTACAATTCAATTCTGTCTTTGTCTCTTTTCCTAGACTTTTGGAAAACATTCACTTCACATTCGGCAAACTAGCTCTCCCCCCAAATCAAAGTTCTTTGTAAGCAGTATTTTCTCACAAGTTAATTCCAGCATTGCCTGTCTTTTCACATCTCGGTTTTATGCCTACTCAATATTGTGTGTATATACATGTATGTTCCATGGAGAGAAATGCACTGGTGATGTGTTTGGGCTGAGTAGCCCATTTTTCTTTCCTGGGTTACTCTGTTTAGTTGTCTTCAGTATTTCATAAAGTAACTCAAATAAGTATTATTATTATTATTATATAGTATTTTGGCGGCCATTTTGAATTTCAGCTTATCGAGATAGAACTTAAGCTGGTAAGTTATTGGAAATATGCTAAACTTCAAGGGACAGTATATAAAAGAAGGTCAGATAACTCTTAAAAGTAGATATGCTTTAATTTAAAAGAAACATGTACGAAATATGTTGCATTTGGCGGCCATTTTGAATTTTCTCCAATTTCAGTTCATGGGGATAGAACTTAATCTGGTAAGTTTTTGGAAATATGCTCTGCTTCAAGGGACAGTATATAGAAGTAGGCCGGATAACTCTTAAAAGTAGATAAGCATTAATTTTTTTTAAATATATGAAATATGTTGCATTTACCGGCCATTTTGATTTTTTTACATTTTGACCACTTTGAACTCAAAATTCAGCAAAGCAACCGGCATTTTTGTATTTACATCATAAAAAAATCAGTTTTGAAAAGTTGTTTGAAACGCTTCTACTAAAAAATGCATGTACCTCCTTAAAGGTGCATTTTGTAATTCCAGTACCTTCTGTTTTATTCATTGTTCACTGATATCCTTGAAAAAAGCGTATTCATAAAGTTTGAGTTGATCCCGATCTTGCGTTTTTGTGTTATGAGCAATTGCTTGTTTCTCACGGTCCCATAGGGCACTGTGCTGTAATTTATGTCCGTTTACGCACAGAAAATACAAAATGCGAATTTCGTACAGATGCGACCGAATTTGCACGTAAGATTAGGTACACGTGGATTACTAAGGCTAACGGTTCAGATGATATAAACACCTCAACTTTTTTTTGGTAAGTCGGGGGACGAGGTTGTTGATCACGAAATGCCCTTTAATAGACTCTTTGCGCAATCCCCGAAATGCATCTCATTCGGTGCCCATTTCCATCCGGGAACTTGTACCAGAGGTCATGTTTACACTAAAAATTTGTTGTTCGTTCGCGTCGCCGAACAGTGCCTAAAATTACAATACAAAGTACCTTTTCACGTGAAGTTAATCTTACAAAAATGTAGAAGAATATCTATGGAACAAAAAACAATCGAGGCACTGGTGTTGAAATTCACGACAAAACGTGATATTTTCGATCGTACTGTGCCCTACTTGTCACCTGACGGACGATTTAACAACTGTAGTGCAACGTCACAGATAGAGTAAGTTTTCTGCTATTTTAGTTACGCTCCTAACCGTGTGTTTTTAGCCACTTGAGGCTGGTAAAAGTTCCCCGGATGGAAATGGGCACCGAATGAGATGCATTTCGGGGATTGCGCAAATAGTCTATTAAGCACCTTTTTGAGAATCTCGTCTATATACTTTGTTCGGTCTCGAGTTTGGGGGTGACGTCGTGACGCGACTTTGCATTCGCTCTAGCGTTCGGATTGCGCTGCCATTGTTCGCGTGCGTAATGCTGCAATTCCAAGGTCGACGCGTGCGTTTCTCGGGTGCAAAATCTAACACGCGCAGTGACGCCACCCCCAAAACTTGAGATCGAACAGAGTCTATATGGTATATTGCAGTGTTTAACATTAAGGCTTTTCACACTGAGCCGGTGATCGATCGACTTTTGCGATCGATCGCTATCTGTAGACTTCAAACCAGCTAGCCACCAAATTCATTATAATACTTCGCAAACTCTGACACACACATCGCTGCTGTGTTTCCTCAAATAACAGCACACATTCATCAAATAAATGCACTTACGTAAGAGTCTATCCGCCATGTTGAATTTCCTTACTCAGTTCGTTCAATTTCATGAACGGAAAACTCACAATTTCTGTGCGGAAACAAACCAAGGTGACAAGTCATATCATTTAAAAGATGGCCATGTACCTCAGCAATTAAAAAGTCAATTACAACAACTGCCGTAAATGCCTCAAAAAGAAGTATTCGTGAGAGCAGCAGCTCATTAAATCCTTTCTTTTGGAAAACTTTTACATCGTAACTAAGGCGCTGTTGGGCATGCGCATCTAGTCTGATCTAGTATTCAGAAAACGGCTGCACTAGTCTTCAAAAATGGCGATCGATCGCAAAAGTCGATCGATCACCGGCTCAGTGTGAAAAGCCTTATTTTCACACTAAGCCGGTGATCGATCGACGTTTGCGATCGATCGCCGTTTTTGAAGACTAGTGCAGCCGTTTTCTGAATACTAGACGCGCATGCACAATAGCGCCTTAGTTACGATGTAAAAGTTTTCCAAAGAAAGGATTTAGTGAGCTGCTGCTCTCACGAAATATTTCATTTTGAGGCATTTAACCCTAGCACAGCTAGATCTCACCAAAACTCACTGTGTTAATTGAGAAAAATGCACTAAGTCCAGAAAGTAGCGATGACGTCATGAAACCAAGACTCATATGGGCACGAAATCGCTGACCGGCCAGCGACACCGCCGTAGCGTGCTATCCCGGGTCATGGGGCTGGGGCCCGAAGGGCCCTGGGTTCGAATCCCACCCGAATTTGCGACTTTTCTTGTTCCCCTCTTCCCTCACTCCTTCAGTCCCCCCGGGAGATAGGCTAGAAACCGACGTCAGGGTTAGCCCGTAATTTTTGCGCAAAAAACCCTGTTTTCCTATATTTTGAAAATCTCAGGGGGGGGGCGCCCCCTGGCGCCGCCCCTGTCTTACGTAAGTGCATTTATTGGACGAATGTGTGCTGTTATTTGAGGAAGCGCAACAGCGATATGTGTGTCAGAGTTTGCGAAGTATATAGTATGCGAAGTATTATAATGAACAGATAGCAATCGATCGCAAAAGTCGATCGATCACCGGCTCAGTGTGAAAAGCCTTATTGTGATATTGGATATTAAAAATTCTGTATAGAAATGTGTATTGCCTTGACTATAGCATGCATGTATAAAATTATATTTGTCATGTTATTGTCTAGGTTGGATAATTGGCATCAGGTGTATGTATACGCATAACTGATAACCTCATTGTACTGACAACTACTATATTGTATATCTGTATGTATATATTAAAACAGGTCAACTGTCGCTGTCAAAATTGCATACTCAAATATCCTTAAAAGAAAATTTATGTGTGGATTTCTACTACGTCTACGTATATAACGTTACAAGACTTCAGCAGCTGACCTCAAAAGAAATCAAGTTCTACGCTAAGGATAATTCAGTGTATTCATTTTCTCAAAGTACGTATCTATATACCGAATAGGACATACTCTTCGCTGCTACAGGTTTTGCAGTGTGATACATGAACTTGTGCAAGATATTTCTTCTACAGTGATGTAATTTACTAAAAATGTTCAACAATCACTATTTGGTTTCCTCAAAAAACTATTCAGTGAAAAGTTTGTCGGAATTCAATGCATCATTGGATTAGGTCTATTATCTGTCAACCTTTTAACTTTAACTGTATATTTAATATCACCGAACCATAACAACAATTGATTACACGGTGTTCTGAAAATGTAACCTTCTTTTACGTGTGCTACTGTAGTTGACTTTTGGTCCGTGTTGCGAGAAAAGCAAATGATTTGCAATGAACCTGATCTAATAGGCTTAGACCAATGGCAGCAATTATGGAAATTGTGTTACTATAATCATCATTAGGTTGTACACAATTTGATAGCTTTTGAGCCCTGCATTAGACGATGGTCACTCGGAGATCAGTATCAACTTGCATATCTCCTCGTAAGTTTGATGTCCGTGCAACCCGTAGTCTTCGAGAATTATGGCGGACAGACATACACCCAGATACACAGACACACGCAGACACACAAGCACGCGCACCCAATCGCGCCGCACATACACATACACACACTCACACACACACACACACACGGGCGCGCACATACACATGCTTCAGTGCTTAATAGGATTCAGTATTAAACAGTTCAAAATTAATAAGTCCCCCCCTGACAAAGGTACACTTTTCTGGAAAAGTTAAGCTCCTTAACCTCTTACAAAAATGTGAAATGTTCACTGCAATGTTACACATTTGATGTGCAAAAAAAAATCACACAATAGTTAATCTTCTCCCTGAAATGACGTAATTTATTAAATTTGATGACGAATTAAAAGTGGCACTTTCGTGCATAGGATTTAACAATCGAGAAAATCCCGAACGGAGAAGTACCAACATGCCTAGTACAACACAGAAATACCACAGACACTTGATTTTGGTACCAATGGATAGCTATGGACATCTTCTTTCTATTGCTACCAAAACGAGTACCAACATGCCTAGAATTACGTCAGGCTGACGTTATAAAGTTCACATATCAGCATAACTGTCAATTTCCATAGTACACAGTGTAGAATAGGGAAAATGTGTTTTTTCACCAAAAAAGTTTGGAATATCCGATTTCCACACGGTTTTTGCTCTCTTTAATGGGATATGACTAGTTTTATACTCAAAGAGTTTTAGTGCTACATTTTTTGAGTCGGAAATATTGCGAAATATCAATTTTCCACCCTATATCCAGTATTTTTATACTTTCCTCAACTTATGACGTCATAGTGACGTCATAATGGGAATGTTGGCACTTAATTTGATACCAATGGAAAGAAGAAACTCTAAGCTATCATGTGGTACCAAATTTATGGGAATCGGATGTTCAGTAATAGGGGAAAAACAATCTTTAAAAAAATCTTTAAAACTTGGTTTTCTCGACTGTTAAAGCCCTATGCAAAAAGTGCCATTTTTTATTTGTCATCAAATTTAATAAATGACGTCGTTTCAGGGAGAAGGTCAACTGCTGTGCGAAACTTTTTTGCCCGTTAAATGTGTAACATTTCCGTGTACATTCTACATTTTTGTAACAGGTTAAGGAGCCTAACTTGTCTAAAAAAAATGCACATTTGTCAGGGGGGCTTACTTTTTTTGAACTGTTTACTAGTTAATAAAGCGGCGTTTCGTGATCCACAGCCTCCTCCGTGATTAATCTAAACAATAATTGTTGATGTCGTCTCAATCTCTGTGTGTAAAGAAGAGAAATGATAACACATGACCTAGGAACACTGCGATACAATGATGTGTTAATGAAATGAAAATGCACCTTCAGAATTGTGGTCTTTGGAACACCTCATGTAACAAGAGGAAGTGGCATAACATTTTTGGGACAACATATAAAATGAGGAAGTGACGTGACAAAATTTTACATGTGTGTGATTGCTATTTCTTCCATTTACACACAAACTAAGTACAGACTGAACAAAATTAAAACCAAAAAGACGTTCTGGTGTGACTATTTAATCAGCAGTTTTCAAGTTTAAGTCGATTACAATGGAAAATTATGCTCATATCTTTGTCATTATGTTTGTGTATATACGTTCATTCAAACCGACAACAGGTAAGTTTAAGTTCAATTATTCGAAAAGACATTTCTGGCACTGTACGTTTTAAAACGTTACATGGCTCGGGGGTAGTAGATTCAACCCATCGTGTCACCAGAGGAAAAGTTTGGGACAGCGTCGATTAGTTGGGAGAGGAGGCAGAAAAAGAAAACATGTCAGTGGCCCGATTCACCTGTTTCATGAATGAACTAAGAATCTGGCTTTTCATGTTGACATCATTTTCACATAGAGAGTGCAACTACTTTTGGGTTCCTTCGTATCCAAAACACAGGCGCTCAAAATTAAGTCAGTAACATTCAACTCACCTGTTACATTGAATACCACTGAAGCAAATACAATTAGAATGTTTTGAGAGTTGATGTAACTTTAATGCTACGGCTTTAATGGCTGCGATGCTTTTATTAAGCATGATTTTTCTCTGCTATCGGACAACACGTTTCAATAGATTTAGCGTGGAATTTTAATTAGAGAATAAAAGATAGGATTTGTTGTTTTGCCTATCTAATATCGTGTCATATTGGATGGGCAGTCCAATATTTTGAGTAGTGGATGCCGGCGCAGCCGGTATCCACTACGATCATGAGAGGAAATAAAAATTTGGGAAATAAGCAACGATTTTATGATCACAATTTTACCATTGTACGTGATATCTCTCCGACTCCAAAGCTGAATGATCTTACGAATTTTGCTAATTCGTGGGTTCCAATTATCATGAATATTGCCAGCTGGTGTTTTATGTGAAAATACAATACCTAGTGTTTTGGCTTTTGTACAATCGATCTTCCATTTAATGCCGCCAATTTCATCTCTACGATCATTCATACCACCAATCCACATACCATCAGTTTTTAACTTATTTAAAAAAGCCCAGCCACCTTGGAGAATTGATCAACAGTGGCTAATGATGTTAAGATAGAGGAATCGTCAGCAAGGAATAGAGTGACATCATCAGCATACAATGTAATTTTAGCTTCTGTGATAGAGTAATCTTTATGGGGCAGAGGAATACCACGAACTGCTATATTTTGTCTTATTTTAAGGGCAAGTATCTCCACTCCAAGAATAAACAAAAGTGAACCAAGTGGAAATCCTTGCCGGGCACCTTTCTTGAGATCAAAGAATCTTGAGCGCCAACCATTATGGTTTATACAACTTTGTGTATTATATAATAAAGTACATACCCATTTTCGGAAGGAGGGACCAAAATTATAAGACTCTAGTGCATTCATAATAAAGTCACGGTTGATGCTGTCAAAAGCCTTACAAAAATCAAGAAAAAGGACAGCACCAGGAATTTTTTGATTCTGTGTAAAACGGAGAATATCTTCAATCAATCTGATGTTTTCTGCAATAAAACGCCCTTTAATAAAACCTGTTTGATCACCGTCGACGATATCATGAATGACCGATTGTAATCTGTTGGCTAGAACCTTAGCAGCAACCTTAGCCTCCAAGTATACATTTTGGTTTTAGGATGTTTGTTACGCCAAACATCCTCCAGGTCAAGAGAGTAAAGAAGATCTTTTAATTTACTTACACTGGAACATAGATTTAAATTGCCACCAGATTTATCAAGAGTTGGATTTAAGGGGAGATTAAAATCACCGCCGAGTAGGACCTGCCCTGGCCAATGCTGGTAGGAATCCAAAACTTTGGTCATGTCGACATAAAAATTACCTCTTTCAGCACGATTATTGGGAGCATAAATGTTCCAGATACTAAAATTTGAATCATAAATACAAATATTCAAACCAATGAAACGATTATTACGCTCATCAATTACTTTATGTAAAAGTTTGTAATTCAGAGACTTTTTAATTAAAATCATCAGACCTTTACTATGATTTGTACCTGGTGAAAAATATATATCACCAATCGATTGCTTTTTCCATTCTTCACAATCAGACTTAGTGCAATAAGCTTCTTGGATTAAAACAATATCAGCTTTTTGTCTTTTAAAAAATGGAAAAGCGCGAGGCGTTTATTTTTATTTCTTAAACCACGAACATTTGCAGTTAAAAGTTTTATTGACATAATGAGAGAAGAAATGGATGAATGGCAAAAGCAAATGGGTTCAGACAGTTAATATTCAGTCATATGAAGGGGAAGATCGTCTACCCCTCTTATCTGGGTTTAACACATCGTTAGTATCCTTTTGTGGTGACATTTCTTTCGTTTTATTGTTATTTGATTGGACATCTTGAAATATTTCCTTAATGGTTCGATTACATCGCGTTTTGTTTGATGATGGGTGTAATTTTTGCTTCTGAGCCTTACTTTGCTTCAGTTCATTTGAAGCGTGAGAAGTGTTAGATCTAGTTGATCGTTGCTTTGAAGAGCTTTGTGAAGGCAGTGATTTAGAAGTTGGATCTGACATAACAGTAGATCCAGCGTCTCTGTTGTCATTGCTACTAGTATCAGCCAAATCTTTGCGTGTTTCTACAATTGAAGACGCTGAAGAGGATTTGGCAGCCGAAAGAGCTTCACTCAATATGTTCTCTACTTTTTTTGCAAGTTCGGGTGACGAAGGACCCTGTGATGGATTCAAGGAATGATCAAGAAGTTCATGAATAATTTTCATCGTATCTTGGAGATTTGGCGTTGCATTAGATCATGATGGAGACTGATTCGTTTGATTAACATTACCAACAAAAAACAGAATCTGAAGTGCTTGATGAATGACATTGTTTAGCAATGTGGCCAAAGTCATTACAACGAAATCATCTTGGGCCGCGGTTACCTTTGGGGCAGTTTGATCTAAAATGACCTTCTTCATTGCATATGAAGCATTTTGGTTTGGGGTTTGCTTCGCACTCATTGATCAAGTGAGCACCATGGCAAAAACTACAGTTCATGGGTTGTCCGTTATAAAACAACTGAAATTTGATGTCAACTAGTTCAGTCTCATTAACTGGATTAGGAACCGGTAATGTGTTGAATCTGGGTGTGGGGGTAAACACTTCAGAAACGTAGCAAAAAGCGATGACCACTCTTCAAATGAGCGAATCTTTTATTTTGTTTTGCATCCTTTGTAATATGGTACATGAGTTCAGTTTCTCTTTTGGCAAATGAATCAATCCAACTGGTGATGTCTTGATCACTAACACTTTGTGGAATGCCATGTATGCTCAATCTGATGTTTTTTATCTTTTATTGTTTTGAGCCGCATCTTTAAAATTTGATACTTCAAATGTTCTTCCTTTAATTGTTACCGAACCAATAGCTAGAACTATTGTCTTGGCTTTAACTGATGGCAAGTTTACTATCCACATCCGTTGAGGTGCTATCAATCGAACACCTAAAATATCGGTCGGGGCGAAGTGATCATCTTTAACAGATTCAAATAGGCCTTCAGCTACATCTATATAGTTCGCTCACTCTAAAAGTTGATGGTATTAAAATCTTAACCCACAGATCGGGGTTTTTGAAAGGGTCTTTGGTTTGGTCATTATTTACACTAGGAGTATTTGTATCCATGGTTGCGACTGCAGCGTAAGTTACACAACGAAGAAGGTGTGATAATGAATTGGTCTGGTCTTGGGGTATCTAGCCAGGCAGTGTTCCATGTCTGTAAGATGTTGAATGGGGACCTGGAGAGTTTAGCGGCGTGTCATTTCTGTCTGCCGTGCTGGTATGATTCTTTGATAGTATTATGCAGCAGGTGCTTGTTGTCCAACAGAGCCTTGTTCACCAGTTTTTGTGTGTGATGTTCTCTCCGAAGCACTGCAGGTGCAATGCCTGAAAGCACTCGTAGAAACTCAGATGGATTAGGTTGAAGGCAGCCAGTAATGGTTCTCGTAGAGTACTGTGTCCAGCTTTTTTGTGAGAGCTATTGCACCATGCTGGGGCGGCATATTCAGCAGCGCTGTAGACCAGAGCCAGGGCGGTGGTGCGTAGAGTGGATGGACTAACACCCCATGAAGATCCAGCAAGGCGGCACAGGAGGTTATTCCTCGAAGATACCTTTGCACATACTGACACGAGATACTGCCGATCAAGCTTCATTCCCAGATAAGTGGGTGTAGGATTGTATGGCAGAGGGGCTCCATTGAGGATGATTTGGAGCTGGCGATGAGCCTCTTTGGTGTTAAGACGAAAGGCAGTAGCGGTGGCCATAGCTTTATTCAGCTTGAGTCTCCAGGTCTTGAGATATGCTGCAAGTAGGGCCATATCTGCAGTAAGTGTACGTTTTACTTTTGGATTCCTACCAGCATTGGCCAGGGCAAGACCGTCGGCGTAGCCATATTGTCTAGATGTTGTTTGAGGTAAGTCGCTGATATGCAAGTTCAACAGCATTGGAGCCAATATTGATCCTTGTGGGACTCCGTTCCTCAGGCGACGCAGTCGACTGCTCTGTCCATCGCTGGTCTTAAGAACAAAGCTACGGGTTGAAAGCATGTTACATTTGAATTGTACAAGGTAACGATCCGGGATGGTCCTAAGAAGCTTGAGTGTCAAGCCCTGGTGGCACACGGTGTCATATGTTCCGTCGGTTCCACCAAGATAACGCCTGCCTTACGACGCTTCTCAAAGCTCTCCTCAATATCATGAGTTTTACAATCCCATGGACAGTGATCCGGCCACGGCGAAATCCTGCTTGTTTCGTCAGGCAGATGGGACTTGACGACTGGCCAGGACCAGTCTCTTAAGGAGTTTGAAGGAAACACACAGTTGTGATATTGGGCGGTAATTCTTGGGGTTGTCAACAGGCTTGTTTGGTTTGGGGAGTTCGATGATGGTAGCCCTCCTCCAAATCTTGGGTAAGGACTGGTTGGTAAGGCAACATATGTAGAACTCCTGGAGTCATTCAAGACATCGTGGGCCACAGTGCATCAGGAACTCCGCTGGTATATTATCAGGCCACTGGGCTTTTCCACTCTTTAGTTGGCTCATAGCAGAGGAGAGCTCATCTAGTGAGAAGTGTGTTGAAAGTGACCCGTCCACGCCAGGGGCTCGGCGAATTTTGGTGATCTCTTTTTTTTCACAGAGCGAGTGTTATCCTTATCGATATCCTTGAAACGACCATTTGCGAGGAGTTGCTAAGTAATTGAGATGACAGACACAGGACATTTCGATGGTTTGGAAACTCTGCCGGTGAGGCGGTTTATGCTCTTCCAGGCATTCCTGCTAGAATGAGTGAAATCAATTCCCTGAACCGTCTCCTCCCCGTGCTCACGGCGTTTCCTGTCCAGGCAGTTTGTCAGGTCTGAAGCCTTGGATGTCGCTTCTTCCCCGGGTTCAGAATTCAAGAATTCATTGTGAGCATCACATTCCTCATCCCAGGATGGGATATAACTGTGACGACACACTGTTAAAAATAAACCTGTAAAAACACAGGCATTTGACTGGCAGCTGGGACTCACTACACGCAGAACGTAAAATAACTGGAGTCGTAAAAATACTAAACCATTGCATGGAACGTAAAATAACGGCGTAAAATCTCAGCTTCAACGTTATTGTTGGTTTTTGACTTGCTTAAACAATATTAAGAATTAAAACGTTCTTACAATCCTCTGACCAAATTTTCACGCTGTAGCTATGGCATCATACTAACGTTGTATTTACGTTACCACGTGGTTGTAAAAAAGTTATATTTCAGGCAAACAATTTGAGAAAAAAGGCAATAAACAAAGGGAAAACGTGAAGAAATTAAAATTTAAACCAGTTTATGCACTTTGTTTTATATGGTAATGTACACATTCTAATGTCACCAATTACTTAATCACCATATGAATAAACTTAATACATGTATCTTACATAGATTCGAACCAGGGCCTTAATATTACAAGTCCTAAACCTTATCCACTACACTACATGACTTTACTGATAGCAGATGCTAAAATTAATATATATATATATATATGTGTGTACTACTTTTTTCAAATTAAACTAAATATAATACAAAAAGGAGGAAAAGAGTTTTTTAAACTATTTGTTAAAAAATGATAGGGAAAATAAGATTTTGTATTTTTAATGACGTTACTTACGACGTTATTTAACACATTTTATAGGTAAACGATTTTCATAGTTCGTATTCTTACATTAAAAACAAGTAAGTTACAAAGAACGTAATATTAAGGAAAATATAATAACGGTCAGCGTATAAATACTACCTTTTTTCAAAATGTGTAGTTTTATTTTTAGCCACTGTTTATTTACATTTTTCTGCTTCCAAATTGTAATTTTATGTTAGGTGAAGATTATTGAATAATTGAGGTTTACCGTAATTTAAAAGGTAAGTCTGGTAAAATTAGGAACATGTTTAACAGTGCAGCCACGTGGGTTGGTCTTCTTTGCTATCTTAATAAAGAGTTTACATAGTGCTGTGTAAGAATTGTCCAGGTTGGGGGGGGGGGGGTAGGTGTCGGAAGGTTTGGCATTTCTGACTCCATCAGGTTCTCCAACTGGTCCCAGTCTGCCTTGCGTAAGTTCCACCTTTTTACTGCCTTTGTTGGTACAGACTTAGCAAGGCTGTCCTGAGCGATCAATGATGGTCTATGTTGAGACTTCGGAAAGCGATCGAGAACAGTACGGTGAACAGAAATGGCATCCATATTTACAAATCTGGTTGTTTGGGGTCGTACAAAAGTTGTACGCCAGATCTGGGAAGCCCAGACCTCTAGGGTGGATCCGCCAAGTTTGGTATTCCTGTAGCCCAGGTAATGCTATGGTTGCTGAAGTCGCCAGCATGCAAGGTGTAACCATAAGTAGGTGAGGTGTCAACGTGTGTTTCTAACAAAGGTGGCAATCCCATTTTTATCGCCCTCGGTGTGTGCAGCTAGAGTATAGCCGCAAATTTTCAGGATGAAACTGTCAGTTGCGTGTGTTTCTTGGAGGAGAATCGCAGTGACTTTGTGCGTTCGTGTAAGATGTTCAATGATGTTGATCTTTGCCCTAGTGAGTCCTTCCACGTTCAGTTGAAGCACAGAGATGTCATCTGACTTGACATCCGATGATGCCTGCCCTGATGAGGGCACGTGTTCCAGACTGACATCAGGTTGTGTCCTCTGACGGTCATGATAAAAATACAGTGAGATAAAAAGACAACAGTGAGTTAAAAAGACAGCAGGGATGTTAGCGCAGCCTCAAGTTCGCCTGATCAAAATCAGTTTCCCGAGCTCACCACGAGGATGTTAATAATCTTGAACCCCTTCGTTGAGGAATTGTCAGGACTGTAGCGGATTTGGCGAAAAAGTGTCCTTGTCTTTATTGGCTTACTTTAACGGCAGACCCAAAGATTTCGAAGTATGTGTATTAATTAAAACAAAATAGTCCAAATTTAAAGATCGTTACCAGCGGCAATTCCAAAGAATCTGGATGTAATCAATATTTTTCGTTTTGATGCAGTAATCCGTTATGTTTAGCATAGCCGCACCATAGAATACGGTGTAAAATGAAAATTCCGGATCCGGAATTTTATTCCAAAATTGCAATTTTCTATATGAACGACATCGCTTTGAGTATGTAGTCGAGCATTGTATGCAATGCACACCATTCGTTAGAAAAGTGAGGTCGGCGTCCTCTAGAATCTCAAAGTCAGCCTTTATTTTACATGTTTTAACCGATGCTGTTCCGCATCATCGGCTAAAACGGTTTAGTGAAACTATAATAGGTGATAGCAGTAAGTTGTTTGTTCGATTACAAATCTGATTACCATTTGTTAAATTAATCCAGCGGTTTGGATACTAGAATAAAGTGATTACTATTCAAAAATGCGACCATCATATATTTGATCCCGAAATTTCGACCTATTGTTATCATTGTCTAACAATAACCGACCCATTATATAGTACAATTGTTTTGAAAAGACCCACCATTAAAGGGATTTATTGACATGAATCTATCGGCACATATATAATTGAAATATCTCAAATAAGACGTACTAGATGGTTTTCATGGTCATTGGAGTATCCTTACGAAGAAAACACCATTTTCCTGCTTAATTCGTAGCAGCAGACGATTGAGGAGCCGTCAGGGTGTTATTTACGCTATCGTTTTGCCACAAGCCGTGTTTAGTCTTTTACACCAACCGATCGATGTTCGGTGGTGAGTCAAGCTCTGACCCGTACGAAAGACTATCGCGTTAATTTTACATTGAAATAAAAATGCAGCGTTATTCAACGTTGTTCCTTTAAAATTATATAAATCTCTCAAAAGTGGTCATACATTTGTGTGTAATTTAGAAAAAAGCGTGGGATTCTTCACTGTTAAAAAATTTCGTAAATTAAGAAAACAAGATTCCGTAAATTCGGAAACTCGGTTTAGAAAAACAATAAAAATAAAAAACAAAAAACATAAAAAAATAGGCTAAAATATTAATTTACGGAAATATTTCAAAAATTTCTGGCAGCAATATTTCCGGAATTTTTTTTTGGTTCCGTAATTTATATAGAAAAATCTGTTAAAATACATATTTTTTTCCTATATGAGACAATTTCGTAAAAATTACTGTCAAGTTCCGTGAATTGACAGAAATTTCTGTAAATTACCCGAAAAAGGTCTGGAAATACTGCTGCAGAAATTCCGTAAATAGGACATTTTTTTAACAGTGTTGAGGAATTACATTTTTAAAATAAAATTGGGAAAAACGCTTCAGCATACAAAGAAGAGTTACTCGGTACATTGAAAAGTACGTAGAATGCTGAGCCGCGCATTAGTGGCTTCGATATGACACGTATAGCTCCTGTATCACAGTGAGCGATCCATCTTTTCTTTGTTTATCGCCATTTCGGTTCGCATCAACTCAAATAAATAGCTGAAATAAAATATCACAAATATGTTCAAATGCTGATAATGTAAATGTACTAAGGGTATAAAACTGGACATCGGTTCCCAGCAGACTCGGAAGATGGCGGGAGTGTTGGTGTTTACGCCAACTAAAACCTTTGTAATCCAAATTATATCTAAAATACCCCTCTTTACATTTTTCCAAAATATTGAGGTTTTAAAAAGTGAGTTTTTTGCAATAAAAATTCCAAATGAACTTCTGTATCCATTGTGTGCTCACCGAAGTTCACAAGGATGAATCTTGTGGCCCCCCAGACTGCTGAAGTCACGTTGATATTTTGCCTGGCTTCTGTTCGTATTGCGTGCGGCGTTTGCTAAATTATGGTACAGGGAATAACGATGGCAGCGTCCACGATTGTGTAATGCCGTGTACATTGAGGAATAAATCTGGAGTTTTTGCATCTATGCGGTAGGAATCAAATTGAAACTTTCATATGTCGCGGTAAGTCCGTACCAAGATGTCACTTTAAAGGGGCATGAATATTATTGATCATTATATATTAAGACGGTTTGAGAGAGACCCATATCGTCACATAGGTAAAAATATTACTAATAAATAGCATTTTAGAATAGCAGGACACCGCACACCTGACTGCACGTTCTTTGTATTTCCCGGTTTGACCCGGCGGTGAGGTCTATTAATCTACAGCAAGTCGGGCAACAGCGACAAATTCTTGACATGCAAAAAAAGTTTGTTATGCGCATGGCATTATCATTAAGCTGCTAAAGAGAGCGGTGGCTCTTCAATCAGCTATTAAAAACCACGCGAGTACGATCTTCACACGCTTTTCCGCAAAGTCTCTGGCGTTGTAACCGCCCTACTTTATGCTTGCTCGTGCATTGATTGTATGAAACAATAACATACAGCATCTATTCAAGTTCAATGATCTTGGACTTTTCTGATTTTGAGCATTCACAAATTAGTGGAGAATGGTGCATTGGACTATTTAATATTATGTTCATCTGATTTAGATAAGTTTGTCAGCATATTATAAATTTTAGAAGATTGAGGCATCAAATCAAAAAAACAAATAATGTATCTAGTGACCATTCAAACTACTAGTATGCAATATTGGAGGTGGGTGTAGTTTTTGAATGCAGAGGTCCACTGGGGTTCAAGTGTCGAGTCCAGCAGGTCTGAGTCTGCGGCGAATCCTAGTCCATGGCATGGGCCCCTAGGTTCGAGTCATGGGACCCGAGTCCGAGTCACCGAGCATGAGTCCAACTCTGAGTGACTCGGACTCGCCAATTGAGTCGGACGAGTCCTGATGTTCTAAACTCCACATCGTAGTGCGTCACGTCTGCGTCACCGTCAAATCTGCCACCGATTGCGTCAAAATCGTATCATACAGGCTTAGAAGAAAAACTGAGCGGAATGTTCCAGACAATGTTCACAAAGAAATGTAAACTACAAATGGGCACCAGATCTGCAATGTATGTGGTACTTCCAAGATCCGATGTGTGTAACGTGCGTTGGGACGTCTGCACGATGCACATTTTCTTGCCGTTACAGCATGATTGTTGGACATGTAAAACAAATCTATCGCGTAAATGCATGCACGTCAGACATGCGTAATTGAATCGCGCGTTATTAGGCGTGACACTATGCGATGGAATAGAAACCGCGATAGAAGCTTGTTCCCTCCGCAATCCCTATATTTCGATCTCAAGTTTGAGGGGACGTCACTGTGCGCGTTAGGTTTTGGACCCTAGAAACGCACGCGCCAACCTTAGAATTGCGGCATTTACGCACACAAATAAAGGCGGCACAATCGAATGTAGAAGCGAATGCAGAGTCGCGTCATTACGTATACGTCACCATCAATGATTCAAGACCGAACAGAGGTATACGCTGGGGTGTGCAGTAACACGATAGTGCTATGTATGTAATACACTATGCAAACCACATGATCGCTCATGTAGATAGCCCCAGGCCCAGTAAGTGATGTGTGAGCATATAGGACATTTTTGTTTTTGTTTTTTTTTTTTTTTTTTTTTCTGACAGAAAAACATTACATGGTAATGGTATTACTTGAACTAGATTAGCCTCTATGTTTACAATCACGACAATACACATACAATACGTGATCGTCCAAGATTAATCGTGCATGCTGGCTTGCCTTGCTTCAAATACAAAATCACAACTACCGCTCGGCTCGCAATGGGTGACGAGCTAAATATATTTGTCCATCTCTGTAACAAAAAAACATCCACTACGCTATATTATCTTCCCATGCAAACAACTACTTGTGGTCTGCTTGACGGAAGAGATGATGCACCGGCAAATTTTAAAACTAAAAATCCCTAAAATATCAAAATTTCAGTGCTTTTTTCTCAAAATTTCTTCACCAAACATTTTTGTGGAGAGAAAAGTTGCTCAAAATAGCGTTTCTAGCTATATGCCAAAAGGGGTAGAGGTCTGTTTGGTAGACTAAATGTAATTGATATGGCCAAGTGAGTCGATTGGAGCAGAGATATGTCGCATTGGTCTAAACGTATTTTGCAACCTCTAAATCCCACTTCAGACGAACATTAATGACCTTCGCCGCCTGGTTTGACCATTATTGAATACGGCCAGCTCCTTGGGTATCAGACGATGGAGGCCACGCCTTTTCAAATAGAGCAACTCACCCAAATATCAAAAGAAATTAAAAACAATACGGAGTGCAAACATAAACCAATTGGAGTTGTGAAAGAAGAAAATTTTCCTTGACAACATTTCCATAACGTGTTAAAGCGATGGCGACGTCTAAAATGGGAATTTCTTGGCCGCCCGGTCCCCCCTTGTTTAAATCCAAATTGAACTACCCCCTCTCCAACGTGTTAGTCACGTTTAAAAAAGGTTAATTATACGGTAGTATATGCCGTAAAAGGACTAACATGGTTGATATTGAAAATGAGCGAAGACCGCTCTTTGCCAACTCTCTCCCTTTTCCTTCTCCCTGTCCACAGTCTCTTCATCTCAGAGTTTCTTTCACTCGCTCCCCTTCTTTCGCTATCTCACTCTTTTTCTTCTTTCACCCCCGCTCTCACCCCCTTTACACCATCGATAGTCTCTTCTCGTAACTCCTCCACTCTCTTTCTTACTCTTTTTAGGTGATTACATTGTGTGACATCTGGGGACGAATCGATTAAATTTCTACCATGGACAAATTAAATTTTACTTTTCTGGACTGAATGAACCAACACGTAAACCGTGGGGCATAGATTTGATCCAATAGAGAAGAAGATATACTGGACAGAATATCATGGTGACAGAATTGTACGTTCGGATCTCCAAGGATTAAAGAGAGAAATGTTTTGGAAGATGCTGTGAAAAGTACGTTATTGTCTGTGTTTTAATAAAACAAAAAAGGTTTTTCTTTTTTTAAATTTTTGAAGGAAAACAATTTGAGTGCACTATGAAAAATATTCGTCAATTTACAGCAGAGGGACTCAGCTCAGGACTGGCGGTGTGTTGTTCGGTGGCGTGCGTGCGTTATTATGTTAGTGCATGTTCAAAACTCGTGTATCACCGTCATGGCTGCTATGTGTCAGTACGAGAAGCAGCTATTGTTTTTTTATGCTCAAAAAAAACCCGCGCATAACGATATGGCTGCAATAGTCAGTGACGAAAGCAATATAGTATGTGCATACAGCCCGAAGGGTGAAATGGAGTACAGACAGTGTTCTTCCCACAAGAGCATTTCTTCCAATACATTTTTGCCCAATGTTTAGTGTGGAATTAAAGAGGAATGCCTGAAGTTTGTTCAAGTGTCGATCTGCACGTGTCTGAATCTGAGGTTCAAAGGTTAGTTACTAATTAATGTGATAATTGTATACCGAATGTTTAATAAAAATATATTGTATCTGAATAGGCAAAATAATCATGGGTGAATGCTGCGTTTTGTAAAAATTACTCGCTAAATTAAACGAGTGAATTTCCACTCTTTCGGGGAGTTAAATAGGTGACAACACGTTTTTGAGTAGAAAACACACTATGAAAGGAGTGAAAGTTGATAATATTCAATCTTTGTAGATGAACAATTCAATTCACACTCATTTCAAGGGACATTGAATTTTACCACTCGAAAAGGTGTGTGTCCTCAATTCACTCTTTCACCGATGTTTTCCATCTTTCACTCCGTTACATTAAGAGAGTAGGCTTGTTATGCTCATATTAAATGCTGCTGCTGCAGACGAACACAGGGACACATTTTGAAAGAATCGGAGCATTCTGACCCTGTACCCTCAGTATGACCCTGGTACCGGCTATTTCCATATGGCACCGGTATCGACACGACGGGCGTGTACCCAACTAGCAACGCGGTCATACAAGACCGTCACGGTGATGTACCCAACTTGCAAATCGGTATATACACAACGATCGTTACGGCGGCGTTTCCAGGGCTGCCCGTATATACACGACGTCGTCCAAGTATAAACCAGCGCGGTAATACACGACGTCATTGCACGACGGTTGTTGCAAAGCATGCCGGTTGAAGTTTAATAGGTTATGGGTAGTCAAAATACAAATTTTAAGTGACTTCCTAAGGTCTGGCGGGCGTGGGTCCTCACTATCATCGTGGTCGGCTTGCTATCCTAAAAAAAACACAAAGGATCAAGACGTATAGCTCGAGGTTAGGGGGAACTTGATAAAATTGCCTAAAACTGAGTATCGAGAGTGGGAAATGGTTGAAATTCACCGCTCCAAAATGGGGCGGGTAGTTGGTGTAAGGGGCGGCGCAGGGGGTGGGGGGACTGCCCCCCCCCCCCGAAGTTTCAAACTTTGGAAAAACAGTGGGTTAAGCAATAAATTGTATAAAAAATTAGGTTTTTTTTACCATATGAGGCCATGTAAGTGTAATGTTCGCCCCTCCTATGATTTAGCCCCTCCAGGAGTATTTTGATTTTAGGCCACCATGGTGCCGTCCAGGGAAGGGAGGTGGAAGCCCGGGGTGGAGTTAAGGGTACCTGAAAATCTTGTCATGATTTGCCGTCTAAACGGAATTGTTGGCCACCCCTTCTTATTTACCTATGTTACCTTTTCTTTTAATATTATCTATTTTTGACAGTCTTGGCTAAGGTACGGTCCACTGACCCTTGTTTGGGGGGAGGGACTAATGCAATGGGGGTGCTCCGAAAGTTTGGGGGTGGGGAGAGCTTAAAAAAAAACCTGATTTTCTCAAATCTAGCCACCGTACAGTGGGTGGTACCTGTAATTAAAGGGGAGGGGACCTCTCAAAAATAATTAAGGCCCAGACCCCGGGGGGGGATTTGTATTCAAAAGTGATATTTTTTTTTCTGCTGCAGGAACATTGGACTTTCAAAATGCCCACCATAAAACAATTTTTTACCGACTAAAAACGAGCTAAAACATACCCCTAAACAAGTAATTTTTTATCGGCCCTCAATAGCGTGCATTGTGTCATTATATACCCTTTATTATATTGCCTTGCTTTACTACCGGAAGTCGATTACAATATATATTTGATGATTTTTTATCCGCTTAATGAGGATACACTAAACAAGTACATCACAATTCAGGGTAAGAAAAAACATACCCTTTTTCCATGTTTTGTGTTTTTTAGACCCAAGATAGGATCTAAATGTTTAAATAAAGAAAGGCTTATAGTAGGGTTTTTCTCCTGTCAGTTATTAAAGTTTTTGGGGCGTGTCGACGATTCCATTCGCTATTTTAGAAATGCGATGTCACATACCGGATAGATTAATGCCATAATAAAAAATGTCCCTTTTCTCACGAAGAATATATACAAGGCAAATGCATTCAATAAATTCCAAACACCAAACTTGAACAAATTCTGAGCAGCAAATGAAAATGAATATCAATAATTTATATTACTCACCAATTGAAAGTTTCTTTTAACGTCCCTAAGGATACTTTACTAGAAAATCTGATACGTTTAAATTTATTCATCTTGTTCCAAATAATATTTGACAGTTTGGTCCAATCATTTTAAAAAGTAGCTTATATTTTGGTCACACTGTAAAAAAAACAAAGTGCAATTTACAGGAAAATACTCTAAAAACTTCCCAACTTACAGTATTTGGGCTGTAAGTTGGAAATACAGGAAAATCTGGAGGATTTTATGTCAATTTTTCCAGCCTATAGACAAATCAAAGTGAAGACTTTATTTGGAAATTTAATGAGTAAACTAACATCATATACATACTCTGAATGTATTCATTATACCATTGTAAATTTGTACAGGAAAATCTGGCAGCAATTTCTGCCAACAAAACTCCGTAAAATATAGCTTTTCCAGGTTTTTCATTCAAATTTACTGGATCTTTACAGTTTGTTGTATAGATTTTACAACAAACTTAAATTTTACTGTATATGCACTTTAAAAAAAAATTGTGGAGAGGCCTATAGTTTAGGGTGTTCGTCAGATGCTTTTTTTATTCTCCACACTTCACAATCTCGTAATAACTCACCAATAGGCCTATTATATGTTTTTACGCCGTTTTGATTAAATATTTATTTACAGTAGCCTATCACTGTCAAATTTACTGTACTTTGTTGGCAAAATATGCGAGCCAGATTTTTACTGTAAATTTTACGGTATTATCTTTTTTACAGAAATGCAAACTCATCACAAACTCCAATATTTAACGTAGGCCTTAATCCTCCTCTCACTCAGTCTCGATGTTCCGTGACTGTATCCGTTCTTGATTGACACCAAACGAAGGAATCGATAGGGTGTCTCACACTTATACGACAATCTATTCAATTGAATCTGGTATGCAGCCTTTAATTCGATACAAAAAGGGTCATGTAAAATGGGGTAAAGCCTCATAGCTGTTGACCAGTTGAGCATTCAGCTGTTAATACCACATTTTAGTTTTATCTCAACACATCCCTCCAAATAACTTCTTACCATCGACAATATGGCGTTTTACTGACAGGAATAAAAATCAGACTATGTTTCGTCAAATGGCCAAAATTCAGACTGGATGCAGGTTCGTTCAGACGCTCGTCGCCCTAAAGTTTTGGATCTTCATTTTCACAAATCAATCCCACTGTATATAGCTTCCATTTCTACACGGTCGTTTATATACGTTTTGGAGTTCTGGTCTTACCGACCGTCGTGCTTCGAGATTTGTCTGCACGACCGTCTTGTATCTACTCACTGTTTTTTGCCATATAGTTAATTAACCATAAAGTTGTAGAGAGGCACTATACCTTTTAATCCTTATGACATGACACTCCATTGATGGTATACATTTGAACACAAATGCACATTTTAAAATTTGGCCCTTGTACACACTTTACCTCTTTATCCGCCATCAGCACAATACATGTATAACTCTTGGGGACTTTTGATAATATTGCTGCACGACATTAGGAAACTATCTTGAAATTGAGCTATTGCTTTTTATTTTCCGGATGTTTTTTCTATGTATGTCGGTCCTTTTTTTTTCAAGCTAGTGGAATGTTAACACCGACCCGAACATGGGAGAGACTATAGGGGAACTAGATCGGTATCAATTTCGGGAAGAGATTGT
>JAMKCH010043034.1:0-13214 GCA_023653785.1 Ophioderma brevispina
CCCCTAACGGATGATCCCCTGTCGCACAAAAACGCAAACGAATACGATCTAAGGCTTTTATGTAATTGTAAGTTCATCCTTTGCGGTCATTTTAGCGAAAAACAATTGGGAGTACCACCTTCAGGGAGGTCAGGGCGTCAAAGTTGGAAGGTAGGGGGGTGGTTGCCGCCTTCCTATACTTAACTGTGTAAAATGCCAAAAAATGGTACCTTATGTAAGTATGATGCTAATGAAAGCAAATACTTGTATTTTTTTCTTATTATTTAGAGTAATAACATGTGTATGCTTACTTTGGCACTCATCATTGCCAATTCAAATAAATACCAATTTTGCTTGCATGAATGGCAAAAAAAATTTGCTTACAAATTTGCGTAAAAATAAGCTCTCAGTTATGACGTCACTGTGACGTCATATTGTTAAAACTTGATATGTTTGATTTGAAGACAGGACATATGTAGCTACACACTGATACCAAACAAGATGATGTCTGTCGCTTAATTACGAAAAAATCTGGTCGTGAACGTAGTACAAAAACCCTTGACGCTAACAACCCAACGCCATGCGGCGAATACGCGACAGCGAGCACAAAACAAAATCGGGTAGACGTCTTCACATTTCGGCCTTGGAAGCAAGAATTGGCCTGCTACTTTTGTCATCAAATTGCAAGATCACGGGACGGTCATTATCTCAAATAACCGGTCATACATGAAAATATATTATTAAAGTATGAATTTCTACAGTTGATTCTTGAATTGGACTCTTATTATGGGCCATTTTTTGGAAAATTTTAAGAAGTGGTGACGTCACAGCATTGTTTGACGTATTATTTTTGGCCCCGGGGAAACCACTCAGATATATACGCGCTACGCATCCGCTTTAATAAACACGTGGAAAAAGGATCGCCTTTTCGCCATCGGACGTCGTTTTGGGAATAAGGGGTAAATTTTGCACTGTTTTGACATTAATGGTGTGTTTTTGGTTGCTGTTTTTAGCCTATAACTCCAAAACTTTCGGCCACAGATAGTACAAACCATACCTTTTTGAAATCCTTATGATCAAACTATTAACTTGGTATACTTTTCAACATGATTGGATCAATTTCAAAATTTGACCCCTGTTATTGACCTTTGACTCCCGAAAACCCAATTTCCCCATCCCCTACGATAATTCACTTTTTTTGGTAAATGGTGACACCTTTACCTACCAAAATCAGTTGAAATATCAAAAATCTATACAAATTTTTATTTTTCTGTGTGTCATCAAAAACAAAGAACAGGTGGTCGCAACAATACTTTATTGTTGAAGTATTTCTAGAAATACTGAAGTATCCACTTTTCAGAATTTTTCCTAGAAAAAACTACAATTCCTTTGGTGATGAATAAGGTGTCATATGAAGGGAAATCTAATTTAGAAAATTCTCATGTTAGATTTTGCAGATTGAGTGTTTCTATTTGAAATAATAGGGGTTTTTAATTTTCCCTAAATTATTTTTCCCTAGAATAATTTTTCTAAAGAATTAAACACTTGATTCAAAAAAGCCAACGTGAGATTTTAGGTATGTTGTTTATATACACATCCCTAAAGTTTCAACTTAAAAGCACCTTCCATTTTGGCTGGGAAAAAATCTTTATGGTAAAAATTAGGGAATTTTTAAAAAATAAATAAAAACACTCAAACAAATCCCGCAGTCTTGAAACTGAAAACAAAAAAATGTGGAGGAGAGTTCAGTCCTTATCATAATTCAAGTTTGGACTAACTTGATTCAGGGGTTTTGATTTTATGGCAATTTTTCTGTAAGCCCTTTTTATCCGATGATCCTACCTTAATTTGTGATTATAATAGTTATTTTCTCTTCCACATACATATCATTATTTCTGATCTTTGTCGTTTACTTTCCATGGCTCTCACCAAGTCTATCCTTGTCCGCGTAACGTTCTTTGTTGTCTTGTCTCGTTCTTTTGTTGTCTTATCTCTCCCAATTCAGATTATCACACATTGTAATTTAGTGCATAAATTTAGTGCATAAGGAGGGGCGATCACTGAAACTTAAGCGATCACTGAAGAAGTGACACACTATGGCGAAACCACCGCAACCAAACCCTTCACCCTGAACTTTAAGACTCGCCATCCTGTAGTTTTTGCCGCCCCCACCCCCGTCACAACAGCCCGCAAATCGTATTTTTTATTCCTCGTAGTTTTGCAGCATATCCTGTAGCCTTAGGCCTAAGAGTTCCTTATTTCTAATATAAAACTGCAATATTTCAATCCCGTAATTTTTGCGTAGATTTTTTTTTTTTTCCTTCTCAAAACATCGTGGGGTACATAGTATTCATACATACGACAATCAAAGCGAATAACATTTGTTCTTGACATAAGCTATGTTTCTTGACCATTTCTTTTCTTTCCCCACGCCGTTTGCATATAAGGAGCTTGTTATTTTGTCGTACCGCATATATCGTCTACGCGTAGCGGCCCGTTGCCACCGTTACCACCCGTCCAAACCCCCGGGTCGCACGCACACGGCATACTCGCAGTTTTGTACGCTTACAACAAATGGGCAATTTAACCCCATAGCCAACCGCGCACATTTTCTTGATTTTTCAGTTCATTTCTGAACGGATTTCGTCCAAATATAGGTTTAGAAAACCATTCCGTATCATCATGGCACCTTTTCATGTGAATTTGGGCAATATGGAGTGGAAACTGATGGAGCCTTATGCGGAACCCCCCAAAAAACACCATACTACCTGACATACATACCAAAACCATACAACATTTAGCCAAATTAGATCATAACCTATATAACATTATAATATTTATGTACAAGTTGTAATTTATAGCATTGTCAAAATCATATTGATTTTTGTATCCTGATTGTTGTTCTGAATGAAATAAAAGAATGAATGAAATTAAATGAAATGCAAAAAAATATCTCCATTCTTTATATAGGCAAGATAGGGTTTCCATCCCAAAGTCAGGTAGAAACCTTCATGTGACCGTACACTTGAGTATAGATGGCATTTTTTTGCGGAAACTTATAGAATTGAGGTGTGTGAGAATAAGAATCTTGCGGGTGCCCCAACCTGTGCATCCTGGTGCATTTTGAGAAATCCAAGATTGCAATCGGCATTAAGATAATTATATATTCAAACCCTAATCATCAAACGAATGGAGTTACTAGATATACTATCTGATCCTTAACAAGTGTAATAATGGCACTTGTAACCATTACGTCATACTTCAAATTCAAAATGGAAGCCAAATCCATAATTTAAAATATGCCGCTATTACATACACAGCCAATCCTGCGATAAAAAGACTTTGACTACTTAGGTTATGTTTTAGACACAAAATAAATATATTTTCTGATACTTAATTGTAACATGGCGTCAATCAATGATGGCAGCCAAAACGTGAACAGCTTCAAAAGATAGTTGACAAAAATTTATAAGTATTACACGTCAAATGCGAAAGCAATGTGGCCAAGCCATGTAGAACTGTATCCTTTGATCCTACCCAGACAATACATTTTCAATTTGTTTAATTGCGCCAAAATCGATAATAAAACCAATATGGTGGCAAAGTTTTCAAAAATACCAGGAAGTACCGTTTTTAATATATTGCACTCAATTTATAATGTGACACAGTTTCTTATTCTTTCCGGGGTACCTGGTAGGACTGGTTATGATCATAGGTACATTGCTAATGTTTGCAGTTGACACCATATAATGTCGCTTGAAGGTAATAGTTTAGAAAAAATCTTTGTGGTCACGTGTTTTGATAGATATGTCACGTTTTTTGGATGGCTTCATATTGTTATGATCGTCATGTTACAACTTTTTAAAAGTATCATTAGATTTATCATTTATTGTATCTCCAACATAATCTAAGTACTTCATGTTTATTTTTTAGTGAAGGGATTTGTGTTATATGGTATATTAAATTGATTAGATTTGGCTTCCATTTTGAAATTGAAGTATGACTTATGTGACAACGTGCCCATGTTACACTTGTTCATTGGAGCCTATAGTATAGCTAGTAACTCCATAGTTTGATAATCTAGGGTGACTATGATTAATTATCATTTGTATGCGCGTACGCCCTCTGGATTCTCAAAAATGTCCCAAGGATGCCCAGTGGCACCCGGCGTTTTATTCTACACACCCTGATCTATCATTTCAGCAAAAAACATTGTGTCTGATCTTTGCAACAGTACGTCAGTGGGCCATAAGTGGACCATATCCACCCGATACCAATGCTCGTTTCGAAGATGATTTGAAGCTTGACTCGGAAAAAACGCGTACTGATATCAGGTAGTGGCTGCCATGATTGAAGATACTGTAAAAACGATTGTAAAATGCTTCGAAATTCTAATGTAGCTCGTAAACCAATTAATTAAAATGGCGTTTACTCTCTATAATTGGAAATGGATGTTTCCAAACCACTTTTCCAGATGTCTAATAAGAGAATCAGTCTGGCGGCTTTAATGTTTTTTGGATTCTGTGGACACTCCCGAAGAGTGGGGGACTGTCTCCAAAAAAATTCAAATTCATACATTAATTGTTAATCTTGGTAGCATGTTCTTCTCTGTGTGTTCTGTTTGTAAGTAAGATTTGTCGTTTTGTATAATGTAATTTACTATGTAAATGTGTAAACTTGCTAAAATGTTCGGCCTTATGGGTCTTTACTAGCCTTTCTCCATTTCACATGTATTGGGGGGTGTTTTTTGTGCTTAGTTTTTGGTATGTGAACTGGAAATTATAATTGGATAAGTGTTTGGAATCTCACGATGCTCGTATATTCTTTTATGATTAGCCGATGGTAGTGCACGTTAGTATTCACATTGGTTACTGGCTTCAAAGCATTGGGCTAAGGCAACCTGTTCCGAATTTATGATTTGCCATAGGATTTGTGTTGTGATCAATGGGGCGGGTATTCACCAAAAGAATTTAGACCTGGCTTAACTCTTAGTCAGGACTAAAGTCAATCTAGAAAGACCCTTTAATTTAAAAAACAACAGAATAGGAACGAGAAATACACGTGAAAGTAGGTTAAGTTCCGCTTTGAGTGTCTACCTTTTTTTATCTTTTAGAAAAATTTTAGAGGTCCTTCTAGTAGGACTGTAGTCCTGGACTAATACGTTAAGGCAAGGATTAAAATGTGTTTGTGAAAAACGCCCATAGTTCAATGTGATAAGGGCTCGAACCAAAACTTAGCGTGAGCCAGTTGACTCGCAAACGGGCCGTATTCTTAACGGATCAACATCAGCGAATAGTGTCTGTGCCATATTGTTACCCTGAGCCTCTTCAGCACAGGATATAAAGCAGTTTAGTCAGGGTAATCCTTGGACACGGGAGCTATTGGCAACAATAATATCAGGACAGATCATGCATCGCACGAGGCCAAATTATGCCAAATATCTGTAAATGCCAGGCGGAAGTCTAAACACTTGTGCGTGACGAACCAAACACAATTACAATTGCGACTCTTTAGGTTTCAATTTATGCGGTAGTGCAGGTGTACTATTGCGGTAACTTTTCTTACAACATCTTCAAAGGTATTCGGGTGGCATGTAAAGTTAGGAAATTTAAGCACTTCTACACCTGGCATTTGACATAAGCCTGAACTTTATTGTGTCTTATTGACTCGAAGCAGATGTGAATTATATTTAAGTTAAAGCATTCTTTTGCCTCAAATGTATTTTGTCATATGAAATATTTCTGGTTAGCAAATATTACTGGAAAGCCAGCGGAAAGAGTTCCATATGTCCCCTTCACTGTAGTATTTACATTGTGATACAAAATTGAGTTCAATTGTGCCTTTATTAATCAAACACGGAATAAAGAAGGCCAACAATTTAAATAAGGGTTTTGTTGCATGTAAAATATGAGAGGGCGTTGGTTATCATGATAGGAACTCTGCCAGCCCATAATACCGTGGGTTCCCAAAAAAAACGCAAAAATTGGGACAGAGCCATGAAGTTTTGAACAAAAACATGTGCTACGTATTCTTCGTTGTAAGTAACGATGGGACGTTAGCTAATGTCCCTGAAAAGATTCATAACAGTAGAGTCAAAAGTTTTTAGGATATGATCAGAGGAAATCAAGTAACCTTGTCAGTGATCCACCATTTAACCAAATTGAGGCCTTTTAACTACAAATACGGCACTCAACGTTTTGCGGCTCGAAACCACCGGTACTGCAAACAGTTAAAAACATGAATGAAGTTTCCAATTGGAGAAACAGCTAATAATAACATGCATTTAACACACTTTTAAAAAGTTGGACATTGTCTCATTGAAAAAAAACCACGTAAAAAGACATTTTTCTCTGATGTTTTCAGGACTTTCCACACGATTGGCAGTAGTTTATGATTGCCACGCGATTGCTAATCGCTGGAAGTTTAATATGTGTCGATAGTCGTGGTCCACACGACGTTAGTACCGGTATAAATAATTATCCGATGGAATTATAAAAACAAATCCACTAATTCCCTCACGCCTAGTACCCTATTGTAATCGTCTCCACAGCGGTCGGACATAAGTCACTAATACCGGACCTTAATCGATCGGTTTTAGTGTTTGATCATAAACTGCCGTGTGAACGCCACTCTATTGGACCTATCTAGGCTTTAAGTCCGACGATTTAATCCCGAAGTAAGAGCAGTGTTAAGTCCGGTCGTAAACTTACGACCGGGTTTAGTAACGTACGTGTGGGGACATGGCTCTGTCGGACTTAACTGTGACCAGTGTTACAAAACAAGGAAGCACTGTTTACGAACATAGTAGAGTGTGAAGGATTTGAGGCCTAAGTGACGTATGTTCGACCGCATGTGGAGACGATTACAATAGGGTACCAGAGGCGTGAGGGGACTTAAGTGGGATTTGTTTTTTTTTTAATTCCATCTGACTTAAGTTAAGTGCCGGGATTAACTGGAATAACTTACACGTGTGGACACGACTGTAGGTTGTAATATTTAGCTCGACTTAAAAGGTCTATGGTGCTGTTAGCTTGTTTCTGATAGGTATAATAATACGATTGCTAAGCCATATAAGTTCTCCATACATATCCCAAGCACGAATTTGTTTGGCTCGAAATGTAGAGATATCGCAATAGAGGGAGAATATCGATCAAAATCGGCCGCAAATTGTTGCTTACAATTATGTGGCGACATTTGATCACAATTCTCCCTACTGAAGATTTACGTGACGCGCCGTGGACACGCCGTGAGTATTCGACACAAGCCTTCGTACTAACCCTGGATCTATCCCCTGCAACGGTTTTAACCAAACTCCCTATTTACCAGCCAGTCTTGGCAGCGAAATGCCTTTTAAGACCATTTTGAAACCTCACTGATTTTATTCTGTTTGTCTGAATTGCATCGCAATACACACCAACACTTTAAAACTCTTACTACTAAAACTACTAAAAAATAGTAGTACGCAGATCATTTTCATAAAAGAAAAAACATTTAATGAAATAAGCAGGCGACACAAAAACGAGGGAATAAGAGTTATAATTGTATTAATTCTCCAACTTGCTTGTCAGGTTGGTTGTTCTGATTAAAATAATTTATTATTTTGGCCTTCCTCGATGGACATTAGGGAGGCATAAATGATACAGCAACGTGAAAACTTGAACGTGTGATTCTGCAAATCCTCACAGTTAGAGAAAAACTGTCAAACCAAGGCGGCGAAGAGCATTAATGTTTCGTTAATGAAGTTGGGATTTAGAGGTTGCGAAATATACGTTAGACCAATGGCGACATATCGCTAAAATCGACCTCACTTGGTCCCAAACCAATTACTTTAATTACCACAACAGACCTCTACATGTTTTGGCATATAGCTAGGAGGAAAACGACTATTTTTAAGCAACTTTTCTCATCCAAAAAAAATGTTGGATGAAGGAGAATTTTGAGAAAAAAGATTTGAAATTTGAATATTCTGGGGATTTTTAGTTTCAAAAAGTTCAAATTTGCCGGTTGCCTCCTCTCTTCACCAGACACAAGCAGTTGATTGCGGGGAAAGAGATTTAATAGTAGCGTATATAGTGGATGTTTGTTTACAGAGATGGCAAGTATATTTAGCTCGTCACCCATCGCCAAAGATTTTGCCAAGTGCCCATCACCGAGTCCGAGCCGGACGAGCGGTGATGTTGTCTACATTCGCATTCATATTCAAACATCGTAATAAAGCCTACAAAAGATTAAAAAAATCTGATGAAAATAAAAGCCAGAGCCTGGACAGGAGAGGATTGCTGTGGAGGGCATTGTATAATGACTGTTGGCAGGGAGCTGCGCCAGCACAATGGCACTTGCCCTCCAGGAAACTCATTGTCATGCACATGTGCGTGAGGTGTGGCCCCTTGTGGGCATGCTATGCAGAATCTCATCACCATCAAAGGCTATCGATGGTCATTGGTCGTGAAATGCAATTGCTCAAAAGCTCTGTGTAGGATGTGTTTTGAAGTTTTCATACTATAGCATTTGGTGTATGGCTTTCACTGGTAGTCTACCGTTCAACCAGGCTGAACCAGCCAGCATTCAGCAACGCCCACTACAACATGTACATCTAACAGGGTAAGTTCGGTACACGAAAGCTTGGTCCTGGGCACAGCCAGAGATACGCCCCACCAACGTGGAATATCTTGTCACAGCAACCTTGGACTGAACTAATGTGGACTATGCATTCATACTGCATTGCAAGCAGGTGGATAGGCAGTCATGCATCATAAGACCCAGTCAAAACACAAGTAAGAAAAGGTGCGTTCGTGACCCGATCACATGGTCCGATTTTTCAGTAGGTTGCAGGAATGTCTGTTTGGTCACCTGTGAAGTCATTGCACCACCTAAACTCACTGACGGAATAAAGCTCGTAAATGCGATGGGTATGTTGGTCAAATCTGACATCATGGGGCAAAACAAAGATAATTGGCCTGGGCTTCTCCCTCAATGGAATCAATCGGGAATCAAATCAACCGAAAACATTCAGATTAAAAATTTTGAGTAAATCAGTCCAGCCATTTGGATATGAGAAGCCAAAATGTGCACTAAATTTAGAGAATCAAGGTTATGATTTGGGGCCACTAATCTCTTTACAACAATTGAAACCAAAAGGCAAAATACCATTATTTTACCAGTGGAAGCACAAGGCTGGTACGGCCGGTTTTCCATGACAAAAATAATAGTGTCGCCATTAAATTAAAGCGGACATTCGTGATCCCCAGCCTCGTCCCCCTCCCGACTTACATAAAAAATTTTGAGAGATTATATCATCTGAAACATTAAACTTACGTAATCCACGATGTGCCTAATCTTACGTGCATTTTCGGTCGCATCTGTAAGAATTTCGCCAATTTGTATTTCTGGTTCTGTAAAACGGACAGAAAATGAGCACAGTAGCTATGGGACCGTGGGAAACGAGCAATTGCTAATAACACAAAACCGCAAGATCGGGATAGCTCAAATTTTGAGAAAAAGCTTTCTCAAGGATATGTAGTGATCAATGAATAAAACAGAAGGGGCTTAAATCAAGAAATGTACCTTTGAAAACAGCTTACCTTTATAAAGGTCATCTTAACCCAATTCGGGATACTTTTCAACAAGAAAGGGACTGCCACCTCCCAGTAACAACAATCGAACAAACCCGTGGAACGCAACATTCATACTAAGAGACGCAACATGGCAGGCGCGCGCGCGAGGCGTAGCAAAACAACGCTGTATGACAAAAAGAGCTTCAACCTAAAATAACATCGATACGCAGCGCGTACACCTTGGGATCAATTGTCGAAATTGAAACACGGGGTATCAGCAATCAAGAAATTTTCATGGTCTGTAACGCTATGGATACTTTGGTGAGGAAATGCTAAATTTTAGCAATTAAAAAATTATTTACTTTTGTATTTAAAATGAATTAAAACATTCTATTCAGCAGTGACGGGGGCGGCTCGGCATGGTACCTGTTTAAAACTGTAATTTTGTGTTTTGATAGCCAAAAATGAAGTGATTTCTCTTCCAGGTGCATTATTTGGCACGCTTAGTAAAATTTGCAAAAATCGGTAATATTTTGATGTGGCATTTTTGAGCCTTTAAATGCATAAGATTCTCATGTTCTTGATATTTTTGTTTTTCAGTCAGTTGTTTTCTAATGAGTACATATATATTAGGATTAGATTCCAAACTGTGATTTCCACGCGGAAAGAGTGTGGTATGATCCAGGTGAGAAAGGGTATAGTTGAAGCAGTTTTCAGAAGTTGTAACTGTATACCTTAACAGTTTGTCTGGATTAAATTCAGGTAGTACTGAGTATTTATTTAAAATATTAAAGCCACAAACGTCAACTTCTGAATTTAGAAAGTAAGATTGTATTCTCATTTTTTGTACGTCCCGGGTGGTAAATCATAACCCGCATGGAGTGGTTACAGCTGATGAAGAGTCACAGGCTGTCTTTAGCAGTTTTATTGATTTGGCGCATGCGCTTACTTAAACCCAATTGTGTTGCCGTCGTGAAGTGGTCCCTGCTGACCGGAAATGCTGTGAGATTACTGCCCTTCACCGCCTGGTCAACCGCAAAAACAATAAATGACCTGTTGTGCACTGCGCGTGATCGATTCTGCATCTGAACCACTGCATGCGGTCAGGTAGAGCTCTTGAGGCCTTTTGGGGAAACGAAGCAAAGGATCTCAACCATTGAGCACGTTAGTATGTTTAACATTGAATGATATTTTAATTGAACCGAGTCTAATATTCTGGACCATACTGTGCGTACAGGATTCCTAGCCGCATGCATGTCCATGTCTTCTGCAAATTCTTCAGGGTGAGGATATACGACTTAAAACAGCATCCGATTATTATATAAACTTTCCAGAGTCCTTTTTCAAAATAGTGTGCTGTGACTTAAAAAAGTGATTGACGAGATATCAAGACGCAGAATGCTACCATCTAGCATTGTGCCCTTTTCTCAGATTCCACAATCAGCATTGAAACGTATTTGCACTTACTTTGAATTAGATCAGGATATGTCCACTCAAGCTAAACTCAGGGGGAATTGGAAAAAGAAAATTTTATCAATCCAATAAGGAGGCTGCTATCATTCGAACACCCTGTATTAGTAGCATATTTGATTACAAAGTTATGCAAGGAATATTATAAAGTTCAGTTTTGTATTTTGATTTTCTTATTTCTGCACCTTAATTTTCTTTAGTTCAATTTCAAATTTTTATATAATAGTCAAAGCAGTCTATGGGCCGTTAAAATTGTACTTTGAATTATTTAGGTAATATTTGACTTTAAACTAAGGATTGTTAAAGGTTTGTGAGATATAAAACTCACTCCGTTCTAAACCAACAAAAGATGGTGAATTTAAGGTATTGCTCTCTTAGTACTAGTCTCCCCGATTACTGCGTAGACACGGATTAGAGCAAAGAAGGAGTAAACAGTCGTCCTTACTGGAAGTCCGGTGTTTCCCCCCTCGTTCAAAAAATTAACACAAAGACACATTTCATCGTTAGAACCGCAGCGAAGGTCAAGTGCGTGTTCACACAATTTCCATCGGTAGAGGAGTAAATCACAATCAAACCATAGCTAAACTAGCTATGGCAGCCACCTTCTACTCACCCAAACGAATGAAAATAGATTAAAGCAATACATACACAAACCACAAATCCTGTGGGTCGATCATGGGTGTTACCATGACCCTTTTACGACTCCTCCGTGTCCCTGTTATTCATTCAAAACAAAAATCCTAATAGAACCCTTAAGTTCATTCTTCAGTTCCAACGGGTTCGAATAAGACAACTTTCTTTTGAACAGAAATCAGGATTTTTTCGTCAAAGAATCTAAAATGTGATTTCTTGGCCACCATCGTCGCACCATAGCACAAACAAACCTACTGTTTAAAAAGATTCTAGTTCACCGTGCTAGTCAACGGGCATTAGGCCCAAAAAAAATTGTGATTGCCTCCCCAGCTTAAAATCAGGAAGGTCGGTGTTTTTTTTTTTTTCATTTCTCCAAAAGTGATTTGCTGATTCATGTAAAAATCCAGCTAAATACAGCTGAAAACCACCTCACAAAACCTTTGGAAACTGTACAGCTCAACCGTAGCTACCGTAGGATCTGGCCTGTCAAAAAAATGTCAGGAAAAAAATCGGTAAAAATCCCATTTTTATTCCACGGTTTTCATTTATTTCTTAAACGACGGTGAATGGAAACTAGTTGAAAGGCATTTTCATGACTTTAACCCCAGCATTCCCAGCACGAAGCGCGATGAGCGCCTCCCATTGTCTAGCTATGACGTAGGGCAAATATACCTACTGATTTGAATCTTGGTAGGCTGGTACTTTTTGGTTTTGGCTTGTTCGAGATTTGACCGAGTCGTTTTTCTAACTTTTTGTATTAATCCTAAAGGGTTAAACCGTAAACCATATAATGTCAACTGCCTTTCTAGGTGGTGTTATGATGTCCTCGTGGACGCCTAATGTCCGAAATACCTTCAAACACAATATAATGAGGCCTTGGTTGCACGAAGTGATCTGAATTATATAATAAACAGATTTTACTGATTTGGTAATTGGTTTCAAGAATTGGTATGTCCAAAGTACAATTTATCTACACAATTCAAATTACACTTAACAATTCTAATCTTACTCCGAGTTCATTTGTCTCCAACTAAAAGTAGCGTTTCAGTTCAACGATAACATTTCCCCACAGCGAAGACTCCGAAATGACATCATGCCAAGTCACGCTTTATAAATCCTCAGGTAATATGCCCTTGGAATCTTCTCAGTCCTGAAGTAACTTTTGGCCAGCAGTTCAAGAGACAAGGTTACATAAGTCCCTCGATGTCACTAATATTCCACAGTATACCAGTCCAAGATATCACCACGATTTCTATCGTGTCCCATTTGGGAATCCTATTTGATTCCCACACTTTTCGGCTTCAAGGTGACCAGTAGAATATTACAGCACTCTGCGCACGTGGAATTGAAAATAGAATAATCCTGGCACGTGTGGAGCATGAACTACCATTATTGTGATAAAACTAGGCTATAACCTCCTGTATAGCTGATGCAACTGCTGCGGGGAGACTTAACTCAAATCTAATATATACTTACTTCACAAAGTTCCCAGTCTAAAAATTACATTACCACAGAATAGGCATAAACATAACCTTGCACTAGATGACCATTGAATACACATAAATTACATCACCGGAA
>JAMKCH010043035.1:0-12782 GCA_023653785.1 Ophioderma brevispina
CAGATTTTCTTCGTAAATTTGATGGACTGGAATCCAGTACCGTTCGAAATTACAAATCTGCAATTATGTCCGTTCATAGGGGTTTTGCTGATGGGTCGTCGCTCAATACCGATGGCTCTTTGGCTCGGCTCCTTACTGGGATGTTTAACCAACGTCCCCCACCTAGGCAGCATGTTCCTCAATGGGACCTCAATACCGTATTAGAGTTTCTAAGCAGGCCTCCTTTTGATCCGTTAAAAGATGCCACACTTAGAATTTGACTCTGAAAACGGTTATGCTCCTGGCATTCGCTCCAGGGCGAAGATGCTCCGAGTTTCAGGCTATCTCAGCATCATCACGGGTTGTTGCCGATGCTGGAGCAAAACTGTTCTTTTGTCCGTTTTTTCTGGCAAAGAACGAGTCCCGGTCGTTCCAACTCTCCTCTCTTTTCCTCCCTGTTTTCGCTTCGCATAGTAGTGTTAGCGAGGACGGGGTGTGGTATCCAGTGCGTACCTTGAGAAAGTACTTGCGCAGGACGACCGCATTGAGAGCGGATAACGACCAACTTTTTTTTACCTTTGTACATCTGCACCACCCGGCGGCCAAGCGTACGGTTGCTAGGTGGCTAGTCTCGGTCCTTTTGGATTCTAAAGCTATGGTCGCTCAAGGGAATCCTCAGGCTCACTCGACTAGGGCGATTTCTTCTTCTTGGGCATATCACAGTCGGGTTTCGATTGCTGACTTTTGTGATAGTGTCTGTTGGAAGAGGGCAACTACGTTCTCATCTGCGTACTTTAAGAACGTGGGCACGCCAGGGTAAAAGGGAGCTTTTGCCTCTTCTGTACTGAGGCCAGATATAAACAACAAGAATAGCAAGACTAATTTATTATGGGACAGACGTCAACCCATTTTATTGGCGGGCTTTGGTAGGTCTGTCCGTATTTTTGTCTTGCGATCTCTTGTCTTTCTTTTTCTTTCTTCCGACTTTGTCATGTTCGGAGCAGGATGCACCATGCCCCCCATCCGGGGCTCGCTGTGCTAGTCTGAATGGATGCAATTTGTAGTATATTGTCATCAATTCAAGGTAAGCAGTCTTGTGAATGAAACTATACAAGAACAGAATTGTTCTCTAGTTTTGTTCTACTAGAGCATGCGGGATGACAATATCCCGCCCACCTCCCCACTCTATGGTGCACCCTTCTGGTTTCACTTTTGGGTGGAAGCGCAAAGTCGCAAATGGAGGCCGATCGAACATGGCGGCCGGTGATGTTACGTCACCGGGTCGGAAGATTCTATTTTATAAAATAGGGGTGTTTTGGTCCTTGCATCTATCGGAGAGAGATGAAATTCGTAGTATATTGTCATCAAACAGGTAAGCATGCTCTAGTAGAACGAAACTAGAGAACAATTCTGTTCTTGTATAATAAAGCACAGTAATAATAACCAAGAGTATTGTCCAGTCCTCCCATGCATTATATAAATTTGTAAACACAATCTCATGGCGATGCAAAACACCAACATTCGGGAAGTACTTTTTCCGAGTAAAAATACGGAAAATGTTCAGGTCATTGAAATAAAAATAACATGTATTTAGAAAACAAGCATCACAATGTTTGGCAAAGAAGACAATGTCTCTAGAAAGTGAATTAAAGATTCCAATCACATCTCCCAGATTTCAAAATCAAATCTCCCTAATTTCAAAATCTTAAAGCGAAATGCCAGGCTAATATAATTTATGCTTCAGCATATTATAAATACATATTTGTTTCAAATGAATGTCTTTCAGTCAGAAAATGACATTATATACGTCATTCATATATTCTTGTTCATTGATTGGTTAAAAGTGGACCACATGATCAAATATAAACATACCATTCTGCAGAAAAAGACTATTTACGGCTCTCAAAAGAACTATTTACGGCTTTCCAAAAGACTATTTTCGGCTTCCAATTTTAGCACAATGCATGTCAGCCCTGTGTAGCAGATCTTCAAAACAAATTGTCAACATGGATGTACACGTCGAAAATGCAGTGAGTGACGGTACGCCTACAAATCAGCCAAGATTCCAGCTGTTAAGTGATCAGAAAGACATGAAAGGTGTGAACACTAAAAGCAGATAATGGAACAGCCTGTCCATGTTTGGTGCGGGTGGTTTAGTTCTGTAAGTAGGGGAGACAACACTTGCAATATTGACTGCGGGCATGGGTCCTGTTGGTTAGGCTGGCTAGGGCTGGGCAGGCTAATCTAAATTTTACCTCATTGTTTATAAAATCTTTTTTAACCAATCAAGGAACAATGAATATATGAATGACACGTTATAAAAAAACAAATATATACTGCCTTTTTATTGGCCTCCTGTTCACTATGGTCCCTCGGGTGACTGCAAGAGTGCTATTTTGCTTCAGGCTGCGCCCTTCAGCAAAACTGCACTATTGCAGTCACCTCGGAGGGTCCGGTCCATAGTTTTAACAAAGAGTCTATCATGTCAGTATATATTGGTATAGTAGTATATTATTGATAACAAAGTAACATGTTTATAATAATCTTCCGTATGATTGCAGCCATTTTGATCGGCTCACGAGAAAAATTGAAACCATGATGCTATATAGTTAGGGTCCGGGAGAATCCGCGATAGCGGAAATGACATGTTATGCGCGGATTTTGCCTTTCCGCACAGATTTTCCGTTTTCCCACGGAAACAGCGATTTTGTATTTTTTCTACCAGAAAAAGATCATGAACTGTTTTTGTCTTAACGATCAAAATGTGATTGGACAAGAAAATCGATTTTGTCGGCAAGTTGATAATTAATGATCGCATCAGCGGTCCGAATGCAACTCCGATGAATCAGGGTGCATTAGTAACCGCGATTCCGCACGATCTAAGGGTTTGCTCTTTGTTACTTGGTAAATTGTAGTAGCCCACCTCTGGATATGTGTTATTAGAGATGAAAGGCACAACAAGTGTGCACCAGTGATCAAATGGGCCGACCACTTATTCATCCTTGAGTGCACCCTTACTTGAATTTCATAGAATCCGTGACGGTACTCATGTGTCCTTAATGCATCGCAGGTGTTCCAAAGTCAAACTTGCGGCCGTCTCTAGAAGTTTTTAGAATCACAAATAAAGCATGGGGGCGGCAGCAACATGATCAAAAGTCGGAACACAATATAAGAGCGGGCGAAGGGTGAGATCACCCCCGCTGCATACCCCTAACATGCCCGCACCCGTACGAAATGGAATATAGCAGCGATCGAGTCACGGTTGAACAGGTTTGATGATTCTTGAGCATGAGCGATGAGCTGAAATGTTTTTGCTTCGATCACCGCGAGGTTCACCCCAGAGCTGATTGCGAACGAACCGGGAAATTCCCCAAGCACGAAAATGTTCCATATAGTACGTCAGCCCGGACCATTTTTGGGCACCAAGGGGTAAGGTGAAGAAGTGAAAAATTTTCATTGCTACCACATGTGGGTAGGTACTATGTGGGGATCATCGCCTGCACTGGGTGGGATGTGAAATCAAATGTGCAATTTTTTTTTTTATGGGCCAAAAAAGGTCAAAATTTATTATTTTTTAAATATGGTGAAAATCATAGAATGGTGATTCCAACGTCATATTAATGTAATAGTATTTAATTTTCCCCACATATAGCTGTATATTCAAGAAGAAGTTGAATTTGGAATCTGTGGTTATTTTTGACCCTAGAAAGGACCAAGGGTCAAAATTGCCCCAAATAAGGTAAAATCATAGAAGGGAATTTTTAACTTAATATTCATGTAATAGTATTTAAGTTTTTTGTCCACTATATAGCTGTAAGATGCAAGAATAATTTGAATGTTGGAATCTGAGGTAATTTTTGACCCAAAAGGGCCCAAAAGGGGTCAAAATTGAAACCCCAAATGAGGTCAAAATCATGAATGGTGATGTGTATTTATTCCATAGTAATTTCATTTCCCCCACTCTAAGGCAGAAGATTCAGAAGGCAATGGAATTTTGGAAATCTAGGGTCAAACAATAAAATAGGGACTCCAGAAAGGGTGAAAAGGGCTTAAAATTGGAACCCAATAGGGTAACAATCACAGAATGGTGATGTACTTATTCCAACTTTAAATATTAAAATGCAATAGCATTTCATTTTCTCCATCTATAGCAGTAGATCAAAAGAATTTGATTGTTGGAATCTATCTGGGTCAAAATTTGACACAAGAAAAGGCAAAAAAAGAGGTCAAAATTAATTGACCCAAAATATGAAGTCAGTAAATGAAAAATGGCAGGTATCATTCCAATATGCATGTGAAGCCTTCTAAATTAAACCTCATTTCCTAATAATTATTGGTAGTAAATAATAAACTATTTTTGACATTTGGGTCAGATCACCCCAATTTAAAGTTTCATCTTGATTGAATCGCCTGAATCCAATACCCATCTGTTTTAAATATCTTGCCCGTTTCATTTCAACCAGTTTTGATATGAGGCTAAAAATGTGATTTATGAAGCCTCTGAATACTGTAGAAATAATAAATCCTATCTAAGTTATCCTAATAATTCTAAGTTAAATATTTTTAAGTCCTACGATTTCAGAGTAAATGAGACAAGTACCTTTCCACAGACACAAATATTCTATTGTGATTTACTTCCTGGAAAATCTGTTTATCCCGGTTGACGAGGCATTTAGGCCAAGTAACAAAATAAAACAGTTGATCGGCCACTTTTGAAAAAAGTGGTGAGGGTGCCTTTATTATTTGTTATTTTTTTTTTTTCAAAGATGGCCACCATGTTCTAAGAGGGCCACCATGATATATTTAGATTGCGTTTGCTTTGTGAAATAGTAGTATGTAAAAGGTTGGAGAAATTGCCTCAACAAAATGAAGGATACTCTTTAAAGTAGGTATGAGAGTTCAATATGCTCCCATATTTTTTAATTCATTTCCCCCTTTTAAGCCTTCTTTTTGGTGGTGGGTGTGCGTTTTTTTTTAAAATACGAAACTAAACAAAATCGGTGCGCGGCCAAAATCGGAGCGGGCCGGACATCAACTGGTTGTTGTTTTTTTTACTTGCCTTAGAGAGTTGAGCTTTAAATCAATTTGGACTCCAAAATTGAACCCTAGAAAGGGCCAAAAAGAGGTCACAAGAGATCCCAAAGAAGTGTGAATTAAAAGCTATCAAGTGGGCAATTATACTATGGCAGTTAATCTTTTGAGAAGCACTGGAAACTAGAAAATGTCTGCAATTTTTTGTCAACTGGCAACCACATAGATTTGCCCTCAATTGACGAAACGATTGCCATGTTGGCAAAGGTGGACTAGCAGCATCATCCTCACATTTTGACTTTTGTCGAAATCCGTTGCGTACTCCTTTGCAAAACGTCTTTATCATGGTATTGCTGCTCCCACTTCAAGTAAAGCGGTATCTCTGCTGCATAGCATATCAGAGTAGTTAGTGATCTGCTACCTCTACTTGGACGTGGAATCCCCACAGAATAAAGGGTCTGATATAATCTGGTCCTTGACTTGACAGCAATGCCCCCGAATTGTGCTCTATTCTGTCCCACAATTGTGGTAATAGGAAAGGTATTGTCACCATAGATCCGATATTCGGTAGGAATGTTTTTTCCAGGAGAATATTTCAACTGGCAATGAGTAGCCTGGTATAAGTACCACTTAAAAAGTGCAGCTCTCCCTTCATTGTCAATTTTTCTGCACCATACAGTAAAATGATTTCCCCACACAGCCTGTAGAAGCACCCTCTTAGTTCGCTTGGGACAACAGACTTTTCATATTATACTTACCGATAATAGTGTGATAATTTCCGGGCAGATGTTTGTTTTTAGCTAGTTTCAGGACAAAAGACTGAAAATTGTGGCATCTTGGGTAAATTTTGACTAATTTGGGTTGGACCATTTTGAGTCCCTTTTTCCAAGTTTTTCATTACGAATGTCAGTAAAAGGAAACAATAAATAGTAGAGGGCAATTTTTTTCAAAAGGGACTTCCCCCCAAAATTCAAGGGGAACATTTGGTCCCCCCAAAATTACAAAGGGGGCAATCCTGGCCAAAAGTGGACCTTTTTACCTACAATATTTTTGGCTTCGCACATTTATTTTTGGCCTAATTAGGGGTTATGGGACTTTTGGACTGGGAGCGTCAGCCCCCACCGCCCCTACCCCTGGTTGCAAGCCTGATACTTAGGATTATTACATTTTAACAAGCACGACTGCAGATATGTAAACAACCATGTAATTAAATTAATATTTTGAAACCACATTAAGGTGTAATTTGACCATTATTATCCAAAGTTTTCAATTTTGGATGTCACTACTGATAAAGTGAATAAAGTTTTTTAAATTGGCAATTGGAATTATTGAAAATTACTGCCTTAATATTGAAACCTATGCACACCAAAGTACACTTTTCCTTTTTTTATCCATTTAAGTCATTTTTTTTTTAACCTTTTGCCATTTCTGGGGTTTACATTCAAATTAGTCAATCTACGCTATTGGCAAAACCTATATACTATTACTTTTAAATTAGAGGATAAAATACATCACATGTTTATGATTGTTTACCATATAGTGTCAATTTTTACCCCTTTTGGCCCCGATTCCAACATTCAATTTTTTTTCTTGAATCTACAGCTATATAGTGGGGGAATTAATATACCAATTTCAAAATAAATAAATCACCATTCTATGATTTTTACCTAATGTGGGGGGTCAATTTTTGGACCCTTTTTGGCCCTTTCTGGGGTCAAAATAAACGCCCAGATTCCAACATTCAAATTCTTCATCCTACAGGGGCGTTATATGTGGGTTGGGGCAAATGAACTGTTACATTTCAAAATTAAAGATGGAATAAGTACATCACCATTCTATGATTTTTAACCTTATTTGGGTCAACTTTGACTCCTTTTAGGCCCCTTCCGGGGTCAAAATTAACCCCAGATTCCAACATCACATGCGTCTTGATTCTACAGCAATATAGTGGGGAAAATAGAAACTAGTACATTAATAGAGTTGGCACACCATTCATGATTGTGCCTATTTGATAATCTGTTGAACCCCTTTGTGGTCCCTTCCGGGGGTCAAAATCCCCCAGATTCCAACATTCAATTTTTTTCTTGAATCTACTGCTATAAGTGGGGGGAATTTGTAGTAATCATTCATATGAGTCGAATAATAAATCACCATTCTATGATTTCTGGCCTCATTTGGTTCCAATTTTTGACTTTTTTGCCCATAAAAAATAATTGGGGGGCCAACCCCAAAAAACCAAAACTTCTGCTTTCTCATCCACCCAGGTGATGATCCACACATATTAGTGGAGCGGTTTGGAACTTGCAAAAATTGTCCCCGACACCCCTCCCCTCGGTAACAACAAACGCAACCACTTTCGTATTCGAAAGAAGTAATAAATAATTTTAAAGAAATGGATGGTGTGGTCAAAAACTTTTGGTGGCAGGGGTTGTTTTTTGGGTCAAAAAATCATGTTTTTTTTGAGCTAAAACGTAAGAATATCAAGATTTTTAACTTTCTTAGCAAAACACATTTTAATCATCATGCATACTATCAATCTCTGACAAGGAAAGTAATATCCATCAATGAAGTCAATAGCAAGCATTGTTTACTTGCTTCAGTAAACACAAGTTGGCGTGCTTTAAATGTACACTGCTTCGCTTAGGTACAGTGTACATGCAGAAGTCCAGAACCAGAGGTCAATTTGAATACGATTACTGACGGTAATGTTAAGATAATGAGTCGGATTCTGTTTAACTAACTAATGAGAGCCACCCCTTCCTCACCCACCTGCTTCAGTGCCAGAGAGATGGGGGTATCTATGGTAAATATATGTGTGATTGTTTCTGATATTTAAACTCTCAATATGGCTCAATTCAGTAGTCTTCAATTTTTTTGTTTTCAGTTTATGACTTGGAAGATGAAATAACATGGATATCCTAACTCTCTTTGTGGTACCTCGGATCTGTGCCTCAGGATTTATCAACAATAAGAAGGAGGAGTATTCCTTCCGTTTTGAGAAGGTCTTTGATCAGCTGACAAAACCAGAATGAAGTTTTTGAAATGTGCACAAGAGTAGCTGAAGAAGTAAGCAATTGCAATTCCATACATTTGTGCACTGGTAATACATTGTATGTGGCATTTCTGTTTTGTTTTTTTGGTCATCCGATGTAATCGGAAAGACCTTATGGCAGCACGATTCGTGATCGTGTGTGTGGGTCAAACCTTTTGGTTACACGTTTGGTTTCTCTAGCTTTTTACTATTTTAGTGCAGTGGTGGATTAAGTTCATACTTGTAGGCCTTACATACATTGAGACAAAGGGTCTTGTGTGAGGTAACCGAGAGGAGGTCAAAGGTTCATTCAGAGGGAACTTCGTATCTTCATATTTCTCTACACTTATTCTTTGACCACATCGACTTACAGGGCTACAAGCGTCACTATAATTCCTATATTTCCTATATTTTTTTACCCTCTCCCTATAAACTTCCAAAATTCCTATTAGTTTCCCTATAATTTTTTTCTCCAAGACATTAAAGATTGATGTTTTGCCTGATTTTTTCACAGAAATTGATCAAAAGTATTGCCTTTCAGAGTCTAATGTTCATTATAAGGAGCTTTTTAAAACAAGCATACGCATGGGGTATCTCCGATCTTAATTAGCATGGGTGTATAAAGAGTCAGCTTTCAAGTCCTTTGTCATTTTAGGACTTTCTGGACTTTGCAGGACTTTTGTTTGAGGCATAATCGTTTGTTTCCGGATTAAAAACAGAAAATATCTTTTGTCGAAATCATAAGACCACTGCTTTAAAATATCCTTTACAAATAGATAAAGAAGTCCAGTTAGTAAACCGGACGACACAACACTTGAAGCAAATTTGACTGTTCTCCATGGGAGGGGGATACTCATATTTGGTTTGTTGAGGTGTGCAAGCTGATTTGAAACCCTTAAGGGTCATAAGGGTCATTTTGTTTAAAAAATACCCATTTCTGAGGATTTTGCTTACAATATGTATCTTTTTTGTTCAAGATTTTTTTTTTTTTGCTCAGGCACAAGCCCCGAAAGATCTTGGCCTTTTTCAAGATTTTTTTAGGCATTTTTGAGGGAAATGACAACTCTTGCACCAAAGAACCATATTGGCTAATACAACATTTGGTGTGAGATGGCAGATCTGCAGGTCAAAGCAAAGGTCAAGGTCACATCTGTGAAATTGGTATTTGGGTTTCTACTCTTATTCCCCTTGTATTGCTAATATAGGTCAACTCTTGATCACTCTTATACACATTGATCAATTAACTTCATACTTGTGTAAAGAATCACTGGCCCAAGATTCACCAGGTGTGTACATGTGTAGGTTGATCTCTAAAGACCCCTATGTGACCTTTGAACTAATGTGGTTAAAAACTATTAAATGTCATTTCTGTTGCAAGTTAGGGGCTATGACCATTCACACTTGCTAAAAAATTAACCTGCCTAAAACACATACAGGTTGGACACCACAGATTGACCTTGATTAGCCTGACGTGAGCTTTGACCTTATTTTTTATGTCAAATGCAATTTCCTTAGCAAATGAGGTATTAACTATTATGTTGAATCATGCTCAAATGAACCACTGGCCCAAGATTATACAGAGTGTACACAGATTGACCTTTAATGACCCCTACATATCCTTGACACATTTTTATTACAATCTGTAAATTGACACCAAATTTGCTTTTTAAAAGAACCACTGGCTAAGGACTTGGGGTGTACATAGATTGACCTTTAATGACCCATGTGACCTTTGACCATGTTTTGAGAAAAAAAAACTGGCAAATGCAACATCCTTGGTAATGATACATTGGTGTACAATGGATTCAAGTGCTGATATTGACATAGTAGTTACATTAAAGGTCCATGGACTGCTTTAACATAGCTTTATAATACCACCAAAAAATGGTTTCATTCATAGTATGTATTGGTATCAATGTAAAATCTGCATGACGCAGTAATTGAGAAACCGTATATTTTGATAAAAATTGGGCGTAATATCATGTGTTTTGGACAAGCTTTCAAGGAAATTCCAAAACGAAAGTGATTATCGCGCTTGCAGCATGACCCGGAAGTGAACGCCCGAGAGTAAGTAGTAACAAATACGCGATACGCGTAACGCGTCATGATCGTCATCGTGGAACGGACGTGCGCGTGGCCCAGTTTTCTTTCTTGCATACGTAAGAAAAACACAGTTGACTTCTCAAGTAAATGCGTGTGTACGTGTTTTTATATGCTAAATTTTCTTGGTTAGGTGCCTTAAAATTACGATAATAATGTGCTGTATTGTCGACGGTTGCACCAGCGGCGACCGTACCGACAAGGATAATCAGAACAGAATAGCTTTATTCAAGTTCCCAGACAAAGAAGCCGACAAAGAGAGATATCTGGAGTGTGCGGTGCGGTTTAGCCCACGTGTGAGCTTTGTTTACAACTTTGTACTCTGACGTCATTAACAGGGTCAAATCCAACTCCAGCATCTTGATACGCGTTCGCGAAAACAGGAGAAGGCCCTGTTAGTTGGGGTATATTTATCCTTGAAATTTAACACTTTCCCGATGTTCCTTAAAAATCTGTGTTGCGATATGATCAGGATACTGTTGAGGTACGAAAATGTACGAAATTAAGAAATGTCTACTCAGCCGTGTCAGCATGGACCTAACATAGGCTTTACCACTTCTAAAATACACAACTATTTGTGTTGCCAGAAGATAGCAGGAAGGCACATGTACAATTTTTGTCTGTAAAGTGTGAGGTTTCCAATGTATCTCAAAATGAATAATTTAAAAACTTCAGAAAACTTATTGCAATTTCTTCCACAAAACAACACCTCTTTGACCCATGGATATTGGGTCCAACGTCAAAATAAGGTCAAAACTTCAATGCCTTGACTTATATACTTAAAATATTTATACACTGCAGGAACCCAGATTCCTCAAAACAAATACAACTAGATATAGCTGTGGTCAAAGACCACGAAACCAGCCGCGGATAGCTTCAAACCCAAGCCTAAAACTAACCCCAGCTTCGAAACCTAGCCCCAGCTTCGAAACCTAGCCCCAGCTTCGAAACCCAACCATATCTAGATCTGGAGACAGATCTGAGCACAGCACCACTGGCGAGTGCCAAATTGTGTAAAACGTTTTTCTATGGAGTGTGAACTGCGCATTATGATAAGATTGCGATTTATTCCGTATTGAAACGTGTTTACAACAATTTGGCACTCGACGACCCTCACAGTCGAGGTAGTGACCTTTGACCCTAAACGACCTTCGATCTACGAAAATATTTCAAACTATTTGGATTGTCATATAGGATCATAGTAAATTTCTGTCCATTAGTATGTTTTGAAAATGTGACCTTTGACCTCTTAATGACGTTTGTTCTCAAAATAATTTTCAACATGATTAGGATGTCATAAGGATCATTAAGGTTAATATCAGCTCAATGGATGATTTTGAAAAAAATGACCTTTGACCTCTAATGGACCTTTGATCTCGAAAATATTTCAACATGTTAGGATGTGATAAGGATCATTTCAATAAATTTGAAAAAAGAAAAAAATAAATGCATTTTGAAAATTTAGCTTTGACCTCTTAATGACCTTTGATCTCAAAATATTTCAAATATGTTTGAATGTAATAAAGATATTTCAGTTAAATTTCAGCTCAATCAGAGCATTTTGGAAAATTGACCTTCGACCTCCTAATGACCTTTGATCTCGAAAATATTCAAACATGTTAGTATGTCATAAGGATCCTTGCGATTAAATTCAGCTCAAGCGGAGGCTTTTAGAAAAAATGACATTTGACCTCTAATGACCTTTGATCTCGAAAATATTTTCACATGTTTAGGATGTCATAAGGATCATTTCAGTTTTATATAGCTCAATTGGAGCATTTTGAAAATTGATCTTTGACCTCTTAATGACTTTGATCTCCAAAATATTTCAAAATGTTTGGAATGTCATAAAGATTATTTCAGTTAAATTTCAGCTCAATCAGACCATTTTGGAAAATTTGACTTTGACCTCCTAATGACATTTGATCTCGAAAACTATTTCAACATGTTTAGGATGTTTCATACGGATCCTTTCGATTAATTTCAGCTCATCGGAGGTTTTGAAAAAAAATGACTTTGACCTATGGTAATAACCTTGCTCTCGAAAATATTTCAAAATGTATAGGATGTCATAAGGATCATTTCCGCAAAATTTCAGCTCAATCGGAGCATTTTGAAAGTTTGACTTTGACCTTGGTCTTTTTCACTTTCATTTTTATTTCTTTTACAATTAATGAAGAGTGGTAAATCTATTATAACCATGCCACGCTACAAAATCAACTTTAAATATTCTTTTTGTTTTATTTCGCATTTTCTGACTAAGGACGAAACAAATAGAACCGCCATACATAGCTATCTAAATTGAAGCCTTCCCCGGGAAATGTAACAGCACTGAAGTACGATTTTTTTGCATTATCAATCGAGTAAAAAGATTTTATTTTGTTTTTTGACGTGATTTGCCGGATCTCGCCAGACAAAAACTTTAAATGCGGTTTCAAAACAACCCAAGGGTGCACTGGACCGGAAGGAATGAAAGGGAGCGCTGCAATTAAGTGTGATATTTTTTAAGCACCATGGCAGGCTCCCATATAAAGGTGGAAAGATGAGGGTCAACCAATTTTAAATATATTGCAATTTGAAGACACTTTGGTCACACAAATCAGAGTGGTGAATTAAAAAATCCATAGGGCCCCCCTATGAG
>JAMKCH010043036.1:0-12928 GCA_023653785.1 Ophioderma brevispina
AAGGTGTCTACCTGACTATAAGATACTGCATCTGGGCAAGTGAAAGGCTTGATTAGCCGGGATTAGCATATACAAACGCAATGGTGTGTGAGCTGATGACAACATGCTTTTCAAGTTTGGCAAATGCTGGCAGTAATGTCAGCAATCTTTTTTTTCATGCATTGTTTAGCAACGTCCACGATTGAAATTGTTTTGTTTTCAGTCACATAACGGTATTTTTTAAATGTTACATTATTGTTTTAACTTATGTGTTCACACATATCAGCAAAAAATGGCCCTTTGGTTCTTTGATTTTAAAAAACTAATTCTCAGCTTACTGTCGTTTCCGCAGCCCAACATTCCAGTGGGGCCCATGTGGGAAAATAAGGTTTTGTTGGGCACGTCTAGGGCCCCACATGGGCAAAATCGCTGTTTCATGGGCCCCATGTGGGGCCTACTTAGGTTTTTTTGTCCACTGGGCCTCGATTGGCCCCATGTAGGTTTGCCCAGTTGGTGCAGGTGGTAAGTACACGGTGTGGTGGTCGCGCGATGTGGTGTTCCCTCATAGTTATCACTTTCTGGGTTTTTATGGGCCTCACCCGAGTTGTACCCATACAGGTTCCATGTAGGGGCTCATAGGGGCTTCATTGGCCCAGATGGGCAATTCAAATTGATTTTATTGCACCCTCTTTGCATCGTGGACATTAGTGGCCCCATTGGGTGAAAAACATACAAATTGTATGTTTTGTTGTTACATCAGCTAAACATCTCCCAAAAGATGGGAAAAATAGCTGAAGTGCAATGAAACAAGAATTGGTTACGTGTTTTATGAAAGGTTTATTTTTAATATGATATGTATGTTTTCAAAATTTTCAGTCCGTACACCATCCTTTCTCTAAAAGGTGTCATCAAATTGGTAAGTGATGAAAAGTAAATAGCCTACATTTATTATAGGGCTATGTCTGAAATTAATTTATTACAAAAATACTTAAAAATACACATTATTATCAAAATGTGCATTTTACAGCAGAAAAAACTACAGGTCATCGAGACCACGCCCATATGGGTGAGCACTGTGGAAGCCCACCTGTAGCCTATGCCCACCATCAACCCACATGGGCCATATAAAAAAAAACCCATTGACAACCCCATGTCCTAACCCACACAGACCTTGAATAAACCCACAATGGACCCATTTGGGGTTGTCCCACTTTTACCCAGCCAATATACCCCCTTATAGCCCTGGATCCACCCGGAGTTGCCCACTTGAAGCCCTAGCCCACATTAAGCCCACCTTGCCCATGCTAAACCCATGTGGGCCCCAGAAGGGCATGTTGGCTGGGTTAGTGCCCAAGGGGGGTTCCACGGGAAGGCCAATTAATTACCTAATTAACGGCTGGACCAATGTTTAATTTTGTGGTTATGAAAAGAAGCGCATTAAAGTCAGACAATTACAACAAATATCGGCGAAAAAATCCCACGCGTAAGCGGCCAGCGCAAAAAAAAAAAAAAAAAAAAAAATTGATGGCCATAGACCCCCCGGTCACTTAAGTGTTAAGAAGGAATGCTCGGTTCAGTGTCCTGTAACTACTTTTATTCCATTTTTTGCCTTCTGGTATTTTGCACTTGACCATGCGATTGATTTCAAAGCGTCCCGTGCCTTTATTTTGGTTTGTTTTAGAGCCAATTTTCATCATAGCTTGCTACTATTGAGTTTTGCCTAACAGGTGCTACATTTTATAAATCGATATACGATTGACGTGTCACAAGTGGACAAAATATCAATAATCAAATATATTAAGTTTCGGATCGATATAGTTCTGAAATGTGATTTTATTGGTACCCAAGAGATGCTCCAAACGTATATACAGGAGCGTCACCGATTATAGCATATATAGCAGCGGTAATCTGGTCAAACTGTCAGGATTTGCTCTAGGGAAAATGACGACGAATGTGTTTTGTAGTTGCAGATTCTTCCACGAAATGCTCGTATTTTTATAACAGGAACTGGATTATATTTCTGTTATTAAACGTGCATTGTTTGTCATTACTTGTAATTGTTATCAACATAAAATATTTTAGTTGCTACTTATGACATTGTTTACTCTGTATTTGCATTTATTTATAGGTATTTTAAGGAGTATTTAAATACGTTGGGATGATACAATGATTACAATCATGACGGTCAGAGCAAGAAAGGAAAACACACTCGTCTCCTCTCTATCGAAGTGTTTTAGAGGGGTCCCCCCTCTTATGCACCAACGGGAGTGCAGAAGACGGTACGCACTTAAATGGACAAGCAGCGATTTGCTGATCTCAAACATTGAAAAAAAAAAATCATCAAAATTCATATTTTGGTATTTTTGTAACTGACATGCATGTGCTAATATAACCTGCAAGTGGTTGGCTTGAAATCTACAAGGCAGCACTTTTTCTCTGATTCTGTAATTTCTATACGTGCGTATCAGAATTCCGACTTGAGATCAAAAAAGCTTTTTCGTGTAAATATCCCAGATTTATAAGCGCAATATTGTGCACTATGTCCTTTACAGTTTGACCTCAAACACAAATATTATTGATCTCTGTTTATTCTGTACTAGTGAAAACCACAATCAGTTATTTTGTGCAGATTTCCAGACGTCATGCTGCATGTCTTTTTTCACTTATTGGTGTTTGGTTTCCCTGTTAAATAGTTATGAATTCATACTTAGCTTTGATTTAGAAGCTATAAATGCATTCCATATTTTTTATTCTCTCGTATGATCCGTTACCTCTAAAGTGTTACGAAAACATGACTTTTTTATTGACTTAAAAAAAGCAACTTTTAAATATCCAACCAATAAAAAAAAAAAAAAGTTCCGCTTATCAGGCACTTCCACCTCATGTAAGTCTCCACCCTCGACAGTTTTACTCTGGACACGACGTTACTATGTCGGCCATGCTGATAATTTGTTAATACACCGGTTGTCGTAGGTAAATCCATGATTTCAAAGCTCCCCCCCCCCCCCCCCCCTAACAAAAGAGTACCAGCGATGTTACCAGAGCTAGCAAAATCCATTTTAAGTGGTGACTTGAACATAAACAAGTAAGTAAAATTTAGAGTACAGATAATTAACAACCTACACCTTTCAGATGGAACTTTTGCAACACCCATGCATCTTTTGCAGATACTTTCAAGACATTTGTCCGAAAATTTAGGTACAGTATTTTTAAAGGCTGACTCAGAGATTTCCCACTGAGGGCGCACTCTATTTTCAAACAAATCGTGTTTTTTTCATATACATAATGCTTGTCCATACTAATCGTTGAGTGAAATAACTAAGCTCAAATTGAAGTCCTTCATATAGAAGATCACAACTTTGTTATAAAATTCCGGTGTGGCAGGAGATATAGTCCTCCTGGCTCACAGTCCGGGAACAATGGTGAACAATACGGCAATCGATTCAGTTGACTCTCCACGCAACATTAGTTTCATGCTTTATTCCGTTGTCGTCTATGGAGCCCGGACTATTATACCTGCCGGACTATGATTACTTTCACACCGGTGCGAAAGCCGATATAGTCCGGTGGGAGCCATAGTCCGGGGTTCCATAGACAATAACGGAATAAAGCGTGAAACTAATGTTGCGTAAAGAGTCAACGGAATCGATTGCCCTATTGTTCACCATTGTTCCCGGACTATGAGTACGCCGGACAATGCTTACTTCTACACCGGATCCGGATTTTTTGTTATACACGGTGTCTTTAGTTCTATTTTAGTTCTAGATGACTACTATTGATTACTACACAAAATAATTATATCTCGAAATCTCTGAGTCAGCCTTTAATATAAGCGTTAAAGGAGATTATCACGCTACGCTTTGCTTATTGTTCTCGCTGGTTGATGGAGCGGCCATGTTGCCAACAAATAAAGCAGGTGTGTGATGGAATGTTAGAATTTTAGCGGATTATATAGTGTGTCTCACAAAATGTCACTGTATTCTAAGTTTTTAAATGTCAACCGAAACGCTATTCAAAATGTAATGCTCGCGAGTACGAGCACATTCATATTAGAGTCCTTCAATGCCACACGCTCTACAATGCACTTGAAATTCACGCGTAAAAACCAATTGCCGCTTCAATTGCATTGGAAATATACTATTTTGCTATCTGGCCAGTGGATGGTGATATGGGACAGGGGACTCAATTGGCTCTACTCTCCTGGGGATCTGTGGTAAAACTGTCACAGTCGAAGTAAGGAGGTTCGTCCTTTGTATTGAGGTTAATCTGACTGTGAAGATAGTATTTCTTTATGAAAATATAATCACTGCAGCTGTTAGTTATTCAAATACATACAAACATATATTAGAAATGGTAGATACTCAAAGTAAAAGTACTTTGTTTCGACAATCATTATGGGGCAAACTTTATAGAAATGACGTAGCAATGGCCGCGAGATGGCCGAAACGTCACTATGGCCGTGAGATTATTGGTAACATGGATGCGCCCATCAGTTCCCGATTTCATTTTGTCTTCCAATTAGCAATTATTTATTTTTATATCCTCAATGTTGAGAATCGTTTCAACATAATTTATCACATTATGTAATCTAAATATTAGCGTGTTATGTCCCTTTAAGAAGGGAATGCTTGGTTCAATGTCTTGTAACTACTTGACTTCATTTTTTTAAAATGTTGCATTTGGTCCTGCGCTTTATTTCAAAGCGTCATCTGCCTTTATTTTGGTTTGTTTTAGAACTATTTTCATTGCTTTATACTAATATTAAGTTTCCCTAACAGGTGCCACATCTTATAAATCGATATACAATTGACGCGCTACAAGTGGACAAAATATCAATAATCAAATATCCAGTTTCGGTTCGATAAAATCCAGTTCTGAAATGTGATTGTATTGGTACCCTAGGGGTGCTCCAAACGTATACTTAGGAGCATCACAGATTCTAACATATAAAGCAACAGAAATCTGGACAAACTGCAGGTTTTGCTCTAGGGAAACTGACGAAGATTGTGTTTTGGAGTTGCAGACGGCTTTAAAAAATCATCGGTTGCCCGGAGCAGAAGAAGCACGCTTGTTTTGCATTAAACAATACCATTTTATAGCTCTGCAAGGAAATTATACGGGTGAACCAGGGCTTAATGTTATCATCTGTCTTTATCTTGCATACATCAACTAATGAAAAGGGGAAAACAATATTTGGATACAGGCCTGACGTTCAAAGCAGGTGTCTCGGATTTCCCAATTTACCCTGGCCCAATCACTCGCTTGAAGAATCATTATTCGATCATGTGTATACAAACACGCAATCCTTCTTCTGAAGTTGACGGATTCAACGGCCATTGGTGTAATGTTCGCCGGCTTGAAATTCAAGATTCTTCCACGGAAATCTCGATTTTTAACGGGGCACGGTGTATATATATTGTCTGCTATTACACGTCCATCATTTTTGTCATATACTTGTAATTGTTTATTAGCATAAAAGTTTCGGTGTCATTTTTTTTTTTATGCATATTCTATTTTTGTTTGTATTTGTATTTTATACGTTTTAATATTTTGAAGGATACATGAATTTATGATCACGACCATTAGAGCAAAATTTATAACGAATATGGTTATTCCAGGGTGATCAAAATAAACTTTGGACCCTAATTGTGTCCACCATTTTGAATTTTTTAAATAATATATATCTAACATATGTGGTAGTCGCGAAAGCTTATTTCATTATCTTTAATTTGCTGCAAGATCATTCCCATCCGTGAAGTATAGGCAAGAGCTACAGTCTTTCTGAATCAGAATCGGCAAGTGATAAATAGCCTGTTTTCTTCTGGACACGGATTTCTCCGCTGAACGCCGTTCATTTCAATGTGAATCCATGAACAGAACAGAAACCGACTACTTGATCAAACGACTGTAGCTCGGTCGATACCTAACCGATGTACTGATCTTAATAATTACTATGCCATTTCTGAGCAATGATGATGATGCCGACAACGACGATGCTGATGATAAAAATGGCGATGACGAATGACAAATACGATAACGACGAAGATGATGATAAAACAAATGGCAAAATTCTGCGCCCTTCAATGGACCCTGTACCTTTTATGTGTTTGGCTTACACCATCAAAACATTTCATTAAAAAAAAAGCTGTGTTTACTACGTCCACACTTTGTTGATATACCAGTCATTGGAGTGCTTATACCTACCGCGTGAAAATTGGCATGCTATGCCTTTGGTTCCAAATTCACTTAAGGAAACACAACCCATGTTGTGAAGTAATTCGACAACACTCTACTTGAATACATGTACAGTGTTACATTGTCACCTATGACCAATGACTCCTACGATGAATCTCGAAAGCATCCTTTACGAAGATAATGCTATCGAATATGAATGGGGTTCTAAACTATTTTGATTAGTTAAATGCATTTATTTTTTTATTTTTTTAGTTTATTATATTTTATGTTGCGAAGACACCTGATATTGAAAGAGATTATTTCATTTCAAACAATATGTGTTGCAACATTTCCATCTCATGTCCTTCTCTTATTTAGTAGCTTCTTATTTATATACTGCTCCTCTGTGTTTGTGAATGTGTGTGTGCCTGTCTGTTTGAGTATTGCTCTTCCTGTAACTGAAAATGCTATATTGAAGCATTCTGATGTCCCGTTTTTGATGATTTTGGGATGAATGAATATGATGATGATGATGAGATGAATGACGACGACGATGATGATGATGATGACGATGACGTTGGAGGTATTGCTCTTCCTGTTACTGGTGATGCTATATTGAAGCTCCTGATGTCCCGTTTTTGATGAATTTTGGGTGGATGAGGAGATGATTATGATGGACGGGGTGATGATGATGACGATGATGATGACGATGATGATGATGATGATGATGACTATGAAAACGACGATGACTTATGATGATGATGATAAATTGAAAATGATGATAACGACGACGACGATGACGATCGACGATCGATGAGGGGTGGCGACTGATGATGACGACGACGACGGTAACGACGACGATGAATGATGATGATGATGATGATGATGATGATGATGCATGATGTATTAGCCATTTCAACTTGGCAAGTTTCAACAATGTTTAAAATTGGGTGCAAACAAGAAACAGACCCCCCATATAAACGTGTTGTGAATGCTCTCTTTATAAAACGATATAATTCTGTCCCTGAACTTTATTCAGCATAATACACGAAGAACATGACTTCAGGGTTGTGTGGCAAATGAATCTACTTTCAAACAGGATAAATGACAATTCGTACTTCTAGGCTCGACAGCTATCCGCCTGTACTCTTGTGAACCGTGAATCTAATTTTGTCTCTATCATATTAACTTGCGCCCGGTCGCCATGACCTTGTCTCGGCGTTAGTAACAAAGATGTGCTTGATGTTTCAATGTTTTGCAGAGACAGTGCACTAGAACAACGCAATAGTGAATGAGTCCGCCTTGAGCACTTTCAAAAGCAAAACTTCACTTACAGGTACCCAGGCGTTCCTCACTAATGATACTTTCTCCTGAATTGTTTAAACGAATGGCCTGGTCAGAATCAGATTTGTGTTTTAACACCAAGTGAATAAGGTCTTCTGCACTTTCCGTTGGTGTATAGGGGGGGGGGGGGGTTCATGTGCCGGTTTTTTTTTTTAAAAAAAAAAAAAAAAAAACCAAACTCCGGTCATCGATGGGGTACATTAACACGACTACATTATAGGACACAATCGAGAATCAGTAGTACCGTTTCAAATGGCGTCCCAAAATTGTTTTTTTAGGTCGCAATAAAATTCCCACCAAAATTTAAAAATCAAAAATTTTCCCGAAGGACTTCTTCCAAATTTGGCAGCATCATAGGAGCACGTAACACATTATCATTTAGATAGAAATTGAAAAAAGTTTACTCTAGTACGCTTTCTGAGCAACACACATTTTGAATAGCTCCACCAAAGTGCTTATTTATGCTAATTAGCATAAAACACTAAGTGCAACGAGAAATTGCAGTCATCTTATTTTCTGTATATGTAGTGTTTCACACAGTAGATGCCCTATCCTTTATTTGGCTACAAAAATATTTTTAAATGAAAAGGGAAAGTGGTGGGCGAAAGGTGAATTTGTATATGCTTATATTATTTCAATAGCAAAACATACATTGTGTCCAAAACAAACGCAACATTGGTGTCAACGCAATAAGTTTTGAACAAAAGCACATGATTACTTGCTCTTTTTGAATAGCTCCACCAAAGTGCTTACTTATGCTTAATTAGCATAAAAACTACAGTGTGTAACGAGAAATTTCAAGTCATCGTATTTTCTGTGATATGAGACTATTGTTTTCACACAGTAGATGCCCTAATTTTTTTTTTTTTTCCCCCCAATTTTTTTTATTTTGGGGGCTTCCAAAAAGCACTGTTGATAACGGTCCCTGAAAACCATCATAGTGATAGGAGTCATAGTTTTTAAGATATGACCCCAACAATCAAGAAACCGCAGACCCATTTTCAAAAATGAGGAGCTGGTACCCACTAGAATGGGCAAAGAAGAGTACAGGGGGGAATGACAAAGTACAAATTGATTGCAATCAACATTTACTTGCCCAATTTTCTTGCAGAATACATTCTAATGGATGAAATACTGCATTTTACATAATTATTAGTTAACTGATAATTATACAAAAATAATGTATGGTGATAAAAATATGTTTCAAGAAGATATAAAAACTATGGAATAGTCATAGACAAACACCATATTACATAAAATGATAATGCGAGGCTCTGCAACTTGCTTGTTACTGAAAATAATGTTACATTCTCAACTTTATTGAAAGTAACACATAGGTTTTCAACACAGAAGTCAATAACAATATCAGTTTATATCATTGTCATATTAAATTGGTTAACTCTTCTCTTGTGCCGTCCCAAAATGATGAATGATTAACTCTTACCCAATGCTGTCTACTTTGGACAATACGAAGAGTTTTGTTGTTAGTTTATCCATACAGGGTGATTCAAAAAGATTTCCACTCGTTTTGTTTGAATTTTTCTACAGCATTAAAAATCTACCAAAGATACCGACTATCACATAGAAAACTAGATATTTCACCTCATATCTAAATTTTGAATTTGGGTGCTTTTTTGAACTTTGCATTGGTAAGTTTACGCTAATTTAAAGATAGGTACCTTTTCTTCACTCTGTCTCACGGAATCAATGTGGTGGAATGTGCCAAAGGGACTTTGGATGAATCTACATGTAGCTCATGGCGTCTTTGCTTGCTTTGATCCCTTTGTGTAACATTCATCATGAAATCGTCCAACCTATTTTCATTGTTCTGAAATCAATAACAAATCATGGAATCTTACACCCAAATTTTTGCAAGATTATATTCAATAAATGTCGAAATTGTTCACATATCTGTTTCCGAAACTGAATGTCAAATTTAGGCAATCCTGTGCAATACAGCCTGGTTGACCACACTTTTTTCCGCCGACTCTTCATAACCTGATGGGGAGGGGGTTCTTTGGGGATCACTATTTGGACATTACAGACTTGAACGTCCATCTGCCTTTCCCTTTGGCATCTCAGTCTTTTCCTCCTCTCTTTCATCTCTTTTCTCTACTCCTTTTCGCTTGTCTTTTTCCCACTTTCCCTTTTTTTTAGTTTTTTCTGTAATGCCCAGATGGGAGGGGACATTGCCATCCCCTTCCCCCCCTGCCCGTGTGTACGCTACTGTCATTAACTATTGGTAAGAAATATTATCAATAACAGTTTTGTTACGGATTAGAAATGGTTACGTTTAGTTATTAAGCATTTAGAGACAGTAACTCAATGGCTTTTGCTGATGTGGACGTGTGAAGAATTGTACAACCGTGGTCATTATTGTTTTTGGCGGCTTCGGCATTTAACCATATCTCCAATATGCGAAAAGGTAAACTTTAGTTCTCCTTTACAAGGATAGTAAGATATAAGAGCTATTGTTTCGTGTATAAAAGAACAATTTCCTTCAACTTATTAAATATTTTTAATATTTTTCTGAATTTGAGTGTACCTCTTTTTGACCTCACCCCTGTACATCCTAATTTCATCTTTTAAGTGTGTTAAACTACCCGTTTATTAGTTATGTTATTACCAATGCAAACATTCTTATGTTAATATCTTTGCAGTACCTGCCTTAAAAAAAGAGAAAATGGTTGGTTAACTTAGAGATTCATATTGGTGTTTTGGGCGCCAAAACGCTCCAGGCGTATTTGTAGTTAATAGCGCCTCACTTTGGTTTAAATGAGTCATGCATGTTACTTGATTTCTGGGATCAATATCTTAAAAAAAATATTGACATTCTACCGTTATGAGAAATGTCAGGGGGAAACTTAGCTAACAGTTTCATCTACCTTACAACAAAGAATAAGTAGTTACGTGCTTTGTTCAAAAACTTATGGCACCTGTCACAAGTGGTTCCTTTTGGGGGACACAAGGTATAGCTGGGTTCCTATTTGCTCCTATATGCAATTGGAAATTCACATTTTTGTATTCATGCGGGTCTGTAATATAGTCCCCTTCAAAATATCTCGTTTCATAGGAACATTTCTTGCCGCCGAGCTTTCAGCCCTTTTGGAAAATACAGTCTATATAATTCTTGTCAAATCGTTTGTTACGCCATTGACATAACATGATGTAAAGGTTTTATGTATTAAAACAGTTGGCACGCGGCAGGCAAACCCCGATATTGACAGAGCATAAATTAAAGGAAAGTTAATATCATCAAGAATAAAACAAAAAGGCGTCCTGAAAAACTGAACAGAAACAAATGTAAAGTAAAGAGGGACAACCAAGAGAAAACGATCGAATGAAACAAGGAGACAAGAGATTAAATTAGGTCTTAGCGCGTTGGAAATGAAGATTTCCCAGGAGGTATTTCTCAGGATGCGAGATAAGGGTAATGGATCTTTGGGATAGATCAAAATCGCCCGAAATGTAATGTTCGAGATGAACAGCAAATGTGGACAATTGAAGGATGGCAGCGGTTGGCAATCATGTCCTCGAAGCTTGGACAACCCGGAATGGGTGGACATTAAAGGAACGGCTCTTCAGGCGAGACGTTCCGAAGACTTGAGGAGTCCCACGCCAGTAGGTAAACCAACTAAATAATAATAACAGCAGCAATTAAATACCCACACCATTCATCAGTTAATCAATATATCTTAGATTTGTGTAAACATCAAAATCAAATTTCCAATATCAGTACAATATACTGAGATATTTCATAATATTGTTTTCTTAGTACGGAAAGAAAATGTTTCTCAATACGGTATCATAACATTTTACGGGCAATATATCTGAAAGCGTTTCAGTTAATGGTCAAGAATTTAAATTTGAATTTTAGGTTCCTTAAAACAATTGCTCCAAGCAATCTTATTCAAAGTTGTTGTAATATATTGTGATGTCGCGGTTAAAACACGGGTTCAGTTGAAAACGCAGGCAACTGTTATTGATAACATAACCAGAATTATTGCACTTAAGAGTGGTGTACCCGAGGGCTTGGTTATTTTCAGAGATCTAATGTAGGCTCGAATCAGAAATTGTATTCAACAAACGCTTTTTCATCGATGGGAAGTTTGTTGTTCAACACTGTTGCTGGAGCATTGTGAGTTTAGGCGTAGAATTGGTGAAAGAGATAGAGAAAGAGAGTGAAAGAAAAGAGAGAGCGAGAGAGGAGGAGAGGGAGGGGGGCTCGAAGAATAAATAAATCACTAAAATCAGAATGATGATTGCTGCTGAGATAAAGACCCTAAAAGAATGAAGACATTCAGCAACGGTTGTGTTAATTGTTCAGATAAGGTGATAATTTTTCTCCGCGCTATCCTAAATCCACTCTTGTTTTAAATGCCAAGGTAAATAATTAATTAAGTGACACAACTACGACTACGACATGAACTTATTTCATATGTTCTGAACGATCTTGTATCACTTTATATTATACTTTAAAACAAAAAAAAAGATGGATTCCATTTTGTGGATTCTAATTAATTGGACATTTGCGACAGATGCACTTTGTTGAGACATTCGGCATTCCGGATTGTTACCGCTGCTCCATTTTGTGTAGTCAAGTGACCTTATAGACCTAGTTGGCTTGGCTGCTGTCATCATTATGAGCAGGATGTTCCAAAGAAAGAACTTACGAAAATGGATTACCCCGGATTTGTTTTAAAGTGTGCGTACATCTTTATTGGGAATCTTACATACTTAAGGACCCGGGTGGGGTGTTCCATGGACCCTCAAAATTTGTTTTCGGCGCTGGCCGCTTTACGCGTGTTTTTTTTGGCCGCTTTACGCGTTTTTTTTTTTTTTTTGTAATTGTCTGACTTTTAAATGCACTCTTTTCATTACAAAAAATTAAAATCGGCCAGGCCGTTAATGATTTAATTAGTGAGGGTTCCGTAGTCCCCCCCCCCCACACTTGGTACACTAACGGAGTGAAAACACCCTTGGTCACTTAAGTGGTACCGTCATACCAGAAGAAAGCGTACAGTACGTCTCGTAACAAGTACGTACATACGTCATAATTTCCCCACAATGCAATGCAACTTTTTTAAGAAATACATCAGGTTTTAACATTCACCCCGGGACAGTTTATGTTTACAGTTCTGAAGCTGCAATTCTTACAATACATAGTATTTTAAAGTTTATCACAAAATGCACGTGCTGATATTTTATTCTATTTTCAAATAAAAAGATATTAATTAAGAAAATTTAATATGACGTCATCGTGATAGTTTTCACTTTGAATCATGAAATCAAAATTTTTGACACATAGAATTTGTTTATAATGTTCTTTTGGCATTAGTCTGAAATTAGTATCCTTTCTCTTCTCAAAACTGAGAATCCCGAAATGTACTTTTATAAAATTTTTTGATTTCTTTATAATTGGTGAAGTCTG
>JAMKCH010043037.1:0-13036 GCA_023653785.1 Ophioderma brevispina
CCTTTCCCCCAAAAGGAAACAAAGCTGCCCAAAAAATAATATAAATTAAACACAAATTATAAAACTGTACCGCATAAAATAAGAATGCATAAGAGAACAAATTAGCGAACTAAAATTTGAAAATTTAATTTTTTAGGTTTTTTCTTTTTTTAAAATTAACAGAAATTAATAAAAGAAAAACAAAAACTTTTTTGATGCGGCAGCCAAAACGCATGCGCGCGAGGACGAAGAACTAGTATATTTTTTTACTGGCTAAGGGGGATATGAAGCTCCCTATTTACACTTTGTGCATATATGAGAAATTTTGAATTGAATTGATATTTGTTTCTGATTTTTGTTGTGGATAAGACATGGTTTCGGAATTGACTGAGGTTTTAGTGAATAAAGTGTGAAAAAAATCAGTTGGAGCAAAAACCCCTGTTTCATTTTTAAGATTTCTTTTCTAGGGTAAAAGTGTTCGTAATATGAATTTCGATCAAAAACTCTGTATCATACACCATTTTGCTACAAAATATTGAGTTGTGGCCCAATTTTGCCCAAAAATCACACTTTTCGGGTGACAAAAAATTTTCAATACCAACTTTGAATGCTTACAGAGTCTACAATATACATATATATGACCCTTATAATGTTAATATATCAGTTAAAAGGTAGTAACTATGGATTCAAGTACTTTTGTTATCAATTATTTCATAATTTGCACACCAGAACCCTTCAAATTTGACCTGTCCCGTGACAAACGACATCAAAATTCTGGCACTTTCGAACAAAAAAATTTGCTTTGAACAATCCTCTCTGCGAAGGATCTACAGTGATGATTTATCTGGCAGTTTATGCAGAATTTAATGAGTTTCAAATTGATACCTAACTTGCTTCATTTCAGTATAGGAATAATTAAAAACATACCAAAAGGTTCCCCTTACCCCTTGATTTTTCCAGTGCGTGAAAAAATTATTGTATGTTCAATAAATTTGGAACTACGAGGAAAGCTAAAAGAGCTGTAGTTTGAAAATTTAGTCGATTATGCCAAATGCACGGTCCCTTACATAGTTATGGTTAACTTTTTTTCACTCTGTCAAATTTGAGAAAATTTTTTTTTATTCCAATTTGCGGAATCCAAATTTTACCCGAAATTTGGCAGTTTCGAGAACCCGTGAAAAAAACCGAAAAGGGTGACATTGTTGAAAAGTTAATCGATTATTGCCCAAGACGAGTCTACAAGAATATAGTATTAAATTTTGTCCAAACCTACAAAATATTGAGAAAATTGTTTTTATCAAAGCAAGAGGCAATTACAACAAAAATACAAGAGGTTTCTGTGGGACTTGGCATGCCGCAATACCAAAAAGTGATATCTGGAACGCGTCCAAACATTTTTGCATTTTTGACTTCAATTTTGGATTTACACAAAATTTTAACCTGGAAAAACATTGTTTGTTTCATGTTGAAGCACCCACATTTTAAAACTTTGGCAGTAAAACCTGGTCGAATCTGAAAACCATGTCATAAGCACAAATTAGGTAGAGTATTATAACTTAATGTATATAGTACATACATAGTGTTTTGCGCTGAAAGTGATTACCAAATTTGCATTAGAAAAATGATGTATTAAAAGCTGGACGTACACAGGTATATACTGTACAACGAAAATCAAATTCAATGAAATGTCATTCAGGGGTTGTTATTCTTCCGCAATTCATCCCTGAGGCGAGGAATAGGGTTTTGCCTTTTGGTTTCATTTGGGAAAGAATTTGATGCTTGGATGATGGTATCAATGTAAATTTTGGGGAAGAATTGGGATAAAAGGGGGAGAGGGGGAACAATTTTGATTTTGTGGAAAAATAGGACACCCCCTGATGTCATTCAAATTCTCTCAAAATGTATTGATAAAATTGGCAGTTGACGTTTCAAACATATTAATTATTATTATGCTGTTTACACATTAGAGAAAGTGAATTGATGTCAATTACTTCAAATCGACATTTAGCCTAAGTAAACATGTGTCTGTGTTAAATACATGTATATCATTAGGGACCGGCCTAGGTGTCAAAAACGATGGCTCAGAATAATTTTTATACCAGTACTGCAGTTAGTTATCATATTGGTGTTTCAATCAAAACTATTACCACTTAATACACCAAAATTACAAAATTTCAGAAAGGATTGATGGATTTGGCAGCCTGTACAGTGTACACACAACTGTGTGTGAGTTTTTTTTTTCAACAAGGGAAAAAGAATTGATAATTTCACAAAGAAGGTAAGAATAAAATATTTCAAGTGAGGTACTTTCAATCTCATTTGAGAGCTTCATGTCATGGATCAGATATTGTAAAAATGCACTTTAGCCTACATATGTATGTCCATGGCCAATTCAACACACTGTGCTTTCACTGCTTTGTATACTTTTTAAGAGCATTGCTCAAACAATAGACTTTCTTTGCCGATCACTTCAAATGTCCATGTCAATGTAAATGTTTTGTTTCCAATTCAAATAGTAAATCAAATTTTAAACACACACACAGACACACTCATGTACACACTGCAATTCTAAGAGGAAGAAAAACATGATTTTGTTTGATGGGGTTTGTTAAATGATTTCAAATGATTTTGAATCTTATAGAATCTTAAATATTTTTTATTCTTTAAAGCGATTTATTGGTATAAATATATCGGCACATATATAATGAAATATCCCCAAATAAAACGTACCAGATGGTTTTCATGGCCATTGGAGTATTCCTTGCAAAAGAATCCAGATTTATTCCGACCAATATACACAACTGTACAACGATCATGGAAGCTACCATGTTTATTCCCTGTGGTATATTTACAACGCCGCATGCAATACCGAAACAGAAGTCAGCGAAAATATATCCCATACGCTCATATATCACGTGCAAGTTTGCCACAAGCCTCATCCTTTTGAACTTCGTTGAGCACACAAAGGATAGGAGCGAAGTTCATTTAGAATTTTTTATTGCAAAAAAATTACACTATTTAAAACCTCAGTGATATGAGAAAAATGTTAAGAGGGGTGTTTTAGATAACATTTTGATTAACAAAGGTTTTAGTTGGCCTAAACACTAACAATCCATGAAAACGTGGACATTTGAAAAGGGGTCGCGTAATATTTAGTTTTATCGCAGTCGCACTGTAACCACTGATCTCTATACAATGGATTGGCTACACAACAGTAATTGTATATTAGATGAATGGAGCAACGGGCGGGCATCTTGGTCTACCGAACACAATACCATTCCAGAGACACCTGTTTAACAGAAGTTGTATCCCGGGTGCACGTTTTTTGATTATGTAGTCTCTTATGTCGCTTATCCACATTTCAATGGGAACAATTTTGTATAAATGACCGGCTCTTAACCACCTGATTGGGCTCTTTTTTGGATGACCAATATGGCTATCAGTGCTTCAATTACGAAGCCCAGGTTTCCAATCCATTGTATAGAGATCAGTGTTCGAAACCCACTAATGCACGGTTCAGCAATCTACGTACTTTTCAATGTACCGAGTAGCGCTTCTTTGTATGATGCAGAGTTTCCTAATTTTATTTTAAAAACTATATTTCTCAAGAATCCCAGGCTCATTTTATAAAAAATTAGGCATAAATGTATGCCATTTTTGATAAATTTATACATTTTAAAGGAAAACGTTCAATTAAAGCTATGTTTTTAACTTCAATGTTAAAAGTAAACGCGATAGTCTTTCATACAGGCCAGAACTTGACTAACCACCAATCATCTTTCAATTGGTGTGAAAGACTAAACATGGCTTGTGGCAAAACGATAGCGTAAAAAATCAACGTGGCGGCTTCCTTAAATCATCTACTGCTTCGAAAGTTATGCGTGAAATGGTGTTTTCTTCGCAAGGAATACTCCAATGACCATGCAAACCATCTGGTACGTCATATTTAGGTATATTTCATTATATATGTTCCAATAGATTTATACCAATAAATCCCTTTAAGCCGTATAATTTTGGCATAAATGAGTCAAATACTTCAAAATAAATTTGATATGTACACATTTACAGGTGGACATGTGTAAAATATACTTTATGCCTTAAAAATTGATAGCATAACCTGACATGAACCACTCCATTCATGTACATTTGTACCAACCCTAATTATGAAAAATGTTGACTCTAATTATAGGGCACTTTCAAGGGAGGTCAATAGGTTACAAAAATGTACATGTAACTTGGCCAGACCTATCCTCCAGAACAACCCAAGCATGTGAAGAATACAAAAGAATCAGAAATAACTGAAATGTTCAGGTGAACCAGTTGCATGTATATTGTAATCTTCCCATGCTTGGATGATCTAGAGAGCAAACAAAAGTCCACTCAACATAATTTACCTTCTGTGAAAGGGCCCTATACCAACCCTAATTTGAGATTTTAAAAAATCTCTCCCTACACATTTTGAATTTTTTTGCTAAAGTGTAAAATTATGCATTAGATGAAAAAAAAAGGCAGAAAAAAACCCAACCTGCTCCAATATTTTCTTTATGCAGCCTTTACAATTTTTAAAAAATTTTTCTGACTAATTAATTCAGGATTATACAATGTGTATGGTCATGGGAAACTGCTAACCTGCGGAAGTAAGAACTAGACCGTCTTGTAAGCATTTGAAAGCTTATTAATGTATCTATTTCACTGGAACACAGACCCAAATTCCAGAAGTCAAAAATCAAACATCTGCTGCAACATTAGAGCCTTTGTATCCATACTACTACATGTATACTACATGTAATTGTAATGTAAGTAGCAAATTAAAGTCACTTTTGGTTTGAAACTGTTACCTAGAAAGACGTTGAGGATGCGACATGCACAAATTCCTGTCAATTTGAATTAATACTAAACGTGAGTCTCCTCTACTATGGCATGGTGTTTGTCAGATGGGCCAAAGTGATTCAGTCTCAGAAATAGACCGTTAGTGGGCAATTGGGTGTTGATTTTACTTCAAAATTCTGTATTCAGCTGCTAATAGCTACAGCTGGTAAAGGAGATGTCTTTTCCTTTGAATGAAATGTCTGACTTGATTTGTTTGTTTCAATTGAAAAGGCTTGATATTGGTGAAATGCAGGCATAATGGAGGGCATGACTTGGATTACTGCGAAAGATTTTATGCTTCACACACTTCTTGTATTTGCATTTAAGCTACATCAGTGACAATTTGAATCATCCACTTCAGATTTACTCCTCACAAAAAAAAAAAAATAATAATAATAATGACAATGAGCAGTTATTTGGTGCTGTGGCAAAAAAAAACACCCCCCCAACAAACAGCATTATATGGGTAGGGGGAGGCACGATGGGGGGAGGGGCAAAATTCTGGGGAGGAAAGATGGGTAGTGCCGTTTGGCTCAGTGCTAACCCTTTTAAATCTTGTCAGTTTTGACTTATTTGTCAAAACTTATTGCCATTTCAAAAACTTATTTTTGTAATATTTTTTTTGTAAAAATGAAAAGTCAATCTTGATATTTGGGGGGTGGGCAGGGGAAAGTTTTTTTTTTTAAAGTCACATCCCTTGCTCCTCTCTGGTGCTGCCACTGTCTGGTATATGTATAGATTTAAGAGTGATCAGCAGCAAGTTTTATTTAGATTTTTTTCAAGATTATAGGCCCTGACAGACAGTGATTTGGAATTCTGGAATCTAAAGAACTACTTGATGTATGCATGCAAAGTCAGCCATATCAATGGCAAAAATGGATTCATTTGAATTTTTAGAAGCAAGTGAGAAAAAAAACTGCAACTTTTTTACAGATTTTGGTGACTTTTAGCATTCATTTGTGAATGAATAATGGAATGAATGGAATGAACAAATGATGAAGAATCACTGAAATTGCTGATAATATACAGTATGAGAAATTTGAATCATAAGTGATAATTTGTCTGCAAAAACTGCCTGAGATTTGCAAATAGTGGAAAGCAATGTATGTGAAGCGGACTTTTCAAAATTGCTTTCTCTAATCTGGTAATCTGTATATTATGAGTGGATCCAAATGTACAACAGTTTTGCATTACAAAACATGCAAGTTACATGAAAAATGCAGTAACATGTTTCATGCTTGTGTTTATTAAGATTTTATTTGTTTGGGGGAATATGAACATCATCATTATGTCCAAAGCTCTGAAACAATCCATCCACAACAGATTAGATTTGAAGAAAATTCACTAGCTCATGAATCTTGTTTATTTACAGTCCTCTTTTCTAATTAAGTAATTCTTTGAAAGTTTACATAATGCAGACTTAGTCATGTGAACCTATAAAACCAAAACATTTTGAGCTTGATTAGTTAAATTTAAAGGAACACTTGTTGTACTCAAGGATTACTCACAAGAAAATCAAATTTCTTCAGGCAACAGCGGGGGCTTTGTTGCAGAGGGTCAAATGTAAATGTAGGACTAACTTGGTGAGCAAACGAAAGCTGAGTTGGGACTATTAAATAAATGCCGACTGCTTATAATGGCAGTGCACTCAATTGTATGTACATGATCGTATGGGTGCTTTCATAATATTCATCAAGTTGAACTTACATTTTGGATAGCCTTAGCTTTTAAGATTTTTATCTCGTTAAGGAAGTGGGGGAAGTGATATTCAAGGTCGACTTCGATTAGATATATAAATATCTTCTGGAGAGATTTTCGTTCTATCCTTATTTGTCATGATTTGAAACGGGCCCCCGGGCCCTGTTGTACATGATTGTATGCGGGTATTATAGCATTGTATAGGTGCTAGGATGTCCATTCTCCTGCATGGAGTAAAAGTCTTGCATAATTTGGCCTTAGACTAACATGTATTGGATTACTTTATTGTTAATATTTGGGCATGCATTTTATATTAATCGCATTCTGATACATGTAGTATTAGTCTGCGGTGTCGCTATGCCACACTTGAAATCTTTTTAGTTGACTTTCAGAGGAAAATAAAAACCAGAGTCAAATATTGCATAGCCCCTTGCGTACATTTAATAAGAATTGGGAGACTTTATCATACCCTAGAACTGTAATCAGGGGTGGGGGCACTGGTATCTAAGCTTATGTAAAAAAATTGAATTAAGGTCATTTTTCGAGATAAGGAGACATACCAACTGAGTACCGCATTATTGCTTAGGGTAAAAAAAGCATGGAAATATAATTAAGGTGTACGGTTATGCTTGCTGCTATCACTTTGTAAATGATGTGTTTAAAGTGAGATAGTTCAATTACTATGCTATTTCGTTTAGCAAAATAAAAATTTGCATAAGGGTGCAAAAATACTTTTTTTTTTTGTTATATATCACTGTAAATAAACACCCAGGGGGTGTGAAATATTTAAAAAAGGGGGTATTGTGCAGTTAAATCCAATGACAAACCACCCATCTGTGGAATTACCCTGAGTGAATACGGACAAAAAAAATCCAACACTTAGATTATCTACACCTTAATTTAATGACATTCGAGGTGAGTTGTGCCTATTAGCCAGTTTCAGGCCCAGAAACCTGCCACCAATTTTGCATTTCGCATCCTTAAAGGGGCACTTATTGATCCACAGCCTCGTCCCCCCAGACTTACCAAGAAAAAGTTGAGATTTTTATATCATTCCTGATACAATAACCCTAGTAATCCACATGTGCCCTATCTTAGTGCAAATTCAGTTGCATTTTAAGAAATTGCAAAGTTTGTATTTCTGTTATTGAGAATACAAAGTAGCCTTCTGTGGGCTCAACCCCTTTCTGGGTTATGGCCTGAGATACCAACATATCAGGGTATCAACTAGTCTTACGGTTTGCAGTCATATGTACATGTAAAGTCACTAGTATTCAAACTAGTGCAGTAGCGATTTAAGCAAAGAGGCCTTATTTTGAGGGGTGCGAGACTTGGAGAAAAAGTGTACCTTTTTGGTAAAAGTGGACCTAACACCCTCTAAAATGGTCTTTTGGGGGAATTTTACATGATCCTCGCTACAGTCTTATTGAACAGTTGTGGGCAAGTACAAGCTCTGCTGTTGGCAGTATAGCAGCCACCAGGTTAGGCCTATAAAACCCCAGCATAAGGGGGTGGAAGAGGAAAATTTTGGGACAATCAATGTTGAAACCAACAAAACCACATGAATTGATGAAGTCTGCTCGTACGAAGTATTGTATGACACTGTAACTCTCGCAGAGATGTCCAGCATTTTATTTTTCCTGAATTGGGATGATTAATCAATGGGCAACAATGAATGACTCCATCATGAGGATATTGGAATTTTACCCACATACCTCGGTGGAGTCATTGCTGATTTGATAGGTGATGGGCTGTTTGTGCAAAACTGATTGTCCATTTTCTTGATCAGTGTAATGGCACTTCAAGCCATTATTATCATTACGATCAGACCGTAGGTGGCCACCTGCCATCCACATGTCATTGCTAAGTAAGCAAGAATTACGCCTATTTTTGTTTATCTAGATCTGCATGCTTACTGAGGAGACACTTATAGTCGGGGACAGAATTAGGACCAATTGCGCGATATGTCAAGATTTGCAATCAGCGCGGCACAAACGTGATTGGTTTGGAATGTGAGAATGTGGGGCATGTTCGAAACACAAAAAATTGATTTAAAATGCCAAATTGCCCTATTTCGAGTCAGTTTTCGACATACGTGGGACCATAATTCTGCTAAGTAAACTTTTTGTTTAATAAGCTCGAAATTTCAAAGCTTAGTCTCACGGCCGTGTTGTTCCTGCACCGTCAATTAGGTCAGACGCGCAATTGGTTCGCCCCCTTATTCTGTCCCCGACTATAGCTGCACTGATCATGATGTGCAATGAGTGCATATGTGAAAATTTGTCTGTCAAAATGTGGAATGCCAATTTGTACTGTATGAGCTACATGTATGAAGTCAAATGCTTCTCAAAGTCAAAGTTGGTTCATTGGGTTGTACATATAACTTAGGCCTAAAGTAATAAAAAACAAATGTTTTGGAATAGATTTCTTCCCTGATAGATTAATGTACCCGTACTTTAGCCATGTGGAATTATAACTGCCCACATGAGGTAAATTTTTGGAAAGTTGGTCAAAATAAAGGCAAAAAATTGTGCATGGGATACAATTATTGTAGAGACATATTTACAGAGATGTGCTCTACAAAAGACAAAGACTACTAGGCAGTCCCCGGGGTTCGCGATCACTGGTTTCGCGATCACGTGGCATGAATGACCCTCAGGTTTGCGGTTGCTTTGACCTAGAATGACTCTGATGACCTTGTCGGGACCTTTTAAAATGTTTGGCATCATCAATCGCCCCCGCCACAAGGTTACGTCTGGAGACACCAAAGTTTACCCAATTTTACTCCGTTGACCTGAATGACCCTGATGACCTTGCTGTGACTTTTAAGATTATTGGCATCAAACAATCAACTCCACCCTCAAGTTTCATGTCCATACACCAACATTTACTCCATTTGAACCTAATTTGACCTCGAATGAACCTAAAATGGCCCTTGTCGTGACCTTTAAAATTTTCGGCATCAACAATCGACCCTGCCCACCAAGTTACGTCGGCTACACCAAAGCTTACCCTTTTAGACATCCTTTGACCTTGAATGACCCCTTAATGACCGTCAAAATTTTCATCATCAGAATCGACCCCCCCCTCCAAGTTTCATGTCATACACCATTTACCCCTTTTACTCTTCGCCTTGAATGACCCCTGATTGACCTTTGATACACTTAACCAATTCAAAACATCGGTATTGGGACGGTCAAGGGGCACAAGAGGCCATTTGACCTTTGTTGACCTTGAATGACAACGATGACCTTGACCACTAACCAATTAAAACTCGGTCTTTGGAAAGGTCAAGGGGCACCCACCCACCAAGTTTCAGGAATGTGCGACCTCGGTCTCCGAGAAAATAGAAACGGTCCGAAAGACAGGACAGAAAGACAGACAGACAGACTGGGACAGACACAGTATATTAATAGAATCGGCGGTCCCGGGTTTCGCGATCACCTGGGTTTCGCGATTCACTGGCAGGAATGACCTAAGGGTTTCGCGGGCATTTGACCTGGAATCATGACCTCTGATGACCTTGTCATGACCTTTCAATTGTTGGCATTAATAGCCCCGCCCAACAAATTTTGTCTGGAGACACAGTTTACCCAATTTGACTTCCTTTGACCTTGAATGACCCCTGATGACCTTTTGTGACCTTTAAGATTATTGGCATCAACGATCGACCCCACCCTCCAAGTTTCATGTCCATACACCAACATTTACCCCATTTGACCTTGAATGACCCCTGATGACCTTTGATCCACTAACCAATAAAACCTCGGTCTTCGGACGGTCAAGGGGCACCCACCCACCAAGTTTCAAGAACGTGCGACCCTCGGTCTCCGAGAAAATAGACACGGTCCATTTGACCTCTTTTGACCTTGAATGACCCCCGATGACCTTTGATCCACTAATCAATACAAACTCGGTCTTCGGAAGGTCAAGGGGCACCCATCCACCAAGTTTCAGGAACGTGCAACCCTCGGTCTCCGAGAAAATAGGCGCGGTCAGACAGACAGACAGACACACTGACAGACCACCGGTATTATTATATAGATGGTAAAGTTTTTATTAACAGTAATCTGTAAACTTAATTTCTTCCAATAGCACTAGGATACATGCACTGATTAAAATTTGCAGTGAATAAGTAGGAATTAGAAAGAGGAGATCTGTAGCTTTACTCTATCACTTTGATGTAACCAACATTATCTTGCCACAAAATAAGAAATACAATTTTTGTTGTGTTAATTTGATACATACTTAAAATATTTATAATAAAATGATAATCAAACAAAATCCCCACTAGTGCATAAACAAATTCACCCCACTGATGAGTTAAAAAATTCAAACCCAGTCTGTATGAAGCATGTACTTAGAATTGAAAATTAAATAAAAAAAATACTTTGCTCCTGAATGTGGCTAAAAAAATCTGCCCAACCCAAATTTCCATGCCCCAGACATGTATAATGGTTCATCTCTAATCCTGCATAATATGTATCGTTATAGAACTTAGATAATCAAAGGGTTTTTTCAGCAACATGGCAATCTCTTATTTTGAACCCTGTATCGGTATCTTCTTCCACAGTTACACAGTAGATGTAGGGTTAAACCTTTGTCAATTTACCTCAATTGATGTTTATCTGGAACACAATTCTCCAATCTCTGGGATATGATAAACATTTCTTGATTTGTTGTATCCACTGGTGTACATTTATCCACATAGCTTGAGGCAAAATGTGTCTATATTTCCAAGCAGTGTTGACACAGGCATTTTAGATGAAGCATATACGTTATCATATGCAGTTTGGTTTCCTCTGACATAGCTCCAAGACAACCACCCAGGTCATGCGTTGTGTAATGTTATCATTCTCATCCATAATGCATACTTTGTGAAGTTTGAAAATTTGTTCATGGACTTTGTTATGGTGGATGCATATAGATTTTCATTTCGACCACGGCCGGTTCCAAAATGGTTAAAGGTACTGTAGAGACCTAGGTTGACTCTGTTTATCATATATACTGGCATTTTAAAAGTAACATCAGAAACAAGAGTAAGGCCGAGAAGAAAATGGTCGTCCCAGAAACGTGTGCATAGCCATGAAAATTAAAATTTGTCTGTCTGTGAATTTTTTGGGTGGGGGATTTGGATTCAAAATGTAAAAGAAATCATGCACAGATTTTTAAGTACAAGATGCATCGCACATACCTTTTGTGTCATTTGTTAGAGGCAAATCTTATTTGGGGAGTGGACATTGTAGGTACAGTACTGTTCCGAGTATAATCCCATACCCAAGTAAAATCCCTTCCCTAAGTTTTGGAACAAAAATTTCGCAATGATAAAGATCCGTTTCATGTTAGAGAGTTGACCAACTTGGATTCAAAATGGCGACAATTTGGTTCAGCCCTTGTGACAAATTCAGTTTTTTTAAAACAAGTTGAAAGTTGATTTAAACATAGTGGATAGTCTTGCAAAAGAAGAAAAAAATACTTCACATAGATGAGGAAAAGGAATTTGCAACAGGTTCAAACAGTGACTGTATAATGTTTGTGTGTACAATCTTCCAAGATCTTTGGAAGTTGAATTTTCAAGTTAAAATAAAGATTCATGCATTAACCCCCCTTAAAGTGAATGTTCAACTTCAGTTAGGGGGTTTGAGATGAATATGTCATCAAGACTAGCTTAAGACCAGTGCAAAATTCAAGGTGCATAGATGGGCGCCTTATACCCTTAAATGCCCCATTGCATTCTGGGTATTACAAATTGTACCCAGGCATTGATGGGTCAATTGCTCAGCTAATTAGATTATGTATGGTACTGAACCATGCATGCATAGGAAGTAGGACTGTGTTACCTACATGTAGGAGCTTACATACACTATAATTATGATACTTTCCAGAGGTCAGTATGAGGGAAATACTTGACAACTCTCTTCTGTTTCTTGCAGTAAATGGAGCAAATGGAGGTGGCTTAGTCTTGGAAATAAGGGAAGTTATATCTTCAGAAATATCACCAATTTCCGTGAAATGTCACCTAGTTTCATCCAAATAATTGTTCAGACATGTCGTGTGTTAGAGTTTGGTAATTAAGTCTAGATGTGAAACTCGGGTTACCGTGGAGTTAAAACAAATAACACTTTGCCGAGACAATTTTTTGAGCTTTTAAAGAACAAATTGAAGTTGTCAGATTTTTAACGGTGTTTGGTTCATTCTCATCACGAAGTAGGTTCCTCGCTGTATGTGATCGTCCGGGTGATCGTATACATGTTTGCTAACTCAAAAGTGAAAGATAACACTTAACCAGCTGAGATATGTGCTTAAAATAGAGAAACATGAAACATCCATGTGTCTGGCCTGGATTTAAAAGGGATCACATGGACATGGGCAGCATAGCCATAGAGAGAAAATATATGCGCAAATGGTATTCAAACTGTCATAGGAAAAAATTATGTGGTTATTTGTTGTATTGGACTCCTTTGGGTTTTATGTATACAATACACATGTA
>JAMKCH010043038.1:0-12915 GCA_023653785.1 Ophioderma brevispina
CCACATCCCAGTTTAGCTGAGTAACAGCTGTTTAGGGATTACTCTACCAAGAACCAAGATCCTCATCCTTCGGTAAATCCATAACTCCCTCAGATTCAGATTTTGGATTCATATCCATGCACATTCAGGTTTATTTCATTTTGAACAACGAAATCATGATCATAATACAATAAAATATATTACAAGGCATCCTCAAGTTGCAAATGCATTTAGCTTGTAATTCCAAGATACGGGTTCATATCCACTTTGTATTCTCGTTTACAACATTTAGCCGGTAATTGCCATCATAGCAGTATCTACTCTATATTATCAACAGGGTAATGAAGTCAATGACGAGTAATCAAATATAAATGTACATCCACTCTGTAGCAAACTGTGACAACACATCAACTACGCACCTATGCCAATGAAATCTGCAGTACGACATGCTGATGCGGGACTTGAAAATGCGATCAATATTGAACCTAATCTTCATCATTATACAAATCACAGAATGTTTTGTCCAGTATTGCGTTCTAAAGACTCTTAATTCACACCATTCCTACCAACCTTTGAATACATTATCCGGCTTTAATCGGCAATTGATTATCTTGTGAATGAGTAACTAACTTCAAAAACACTCCATTCGTGCAAAATAATGGAGCGAAAAAGCAATAGGGTGACGTCCCAGATGTGTGTTAAGTCGGATATTACACTCGTAACTCTCCATTCGTGGCTGAGAATGGCTTCGGGGCTACGCCCCTCAGCCAATTCTCAGCCACGAATGGAGAGTAACTCGTGTAATATCCTTTACTGAGGGAAGGGAAACTGCATCGCATAGTACTATAATAGTAGTTGAGGGAGGAGAAATAAAAACTTTGCTTTATCTAAAATGTTTAATATTTGTGGGAGGGAGTGCCTCGTGCCTCGGTTATATGCATGCAAAATTTACTATTTCAGGGTAGTTGAGGGAGGGGAATTAAAAGCTTTTTTTCTAAAAATGTTTACTATTTGTTGGAGGGTGATTAGCTTAACTGTAAAGTTGACTATTTCGGAGGGGGAGAAACAAAATCAAACAGAGTGTTACCTCCCTCAAATAGTAAACTTCAAAGTTAAAATGAGGTACTAAAAGTTTACTATATCTGGGAGGTCGATGAAGTTGCCTCGTTTTAACTACAAAGTTTACTATTTCAGGAAAGGGAAACCAAATCAAAGAGTGTTGTTTCATTTTTTAGAGATGGTGTCCCTTCCCTCAAATAGTAAACTTAGTAGTTAAAACAATGCACTAGAAACATAGGATTATTATAGGTTATCCCAAGCGATTTCGCACCATGTGCATAATGATTTGCAAATTACTTATTCACTTTTGTGCGGATGAACGTTCGCAATCATTTTCCATTTAGCAATTGGTAGTTAAATTTCCTTAAAGGTGTATGTTATATCATTAAAAATGGCGTACGATTTCCCGAATTTGCACTCAATTTAGTATATTGGTAATTCTTATTCAAACGAATTTGAACGAACAAGCACAATCATATTTTCCTTTTAATTTCTGTTGATTTGAGTTTGCTTGATGAAACCGTGTTTTCATTTAATCTACCTCTCTCGATACATTCCTAGGGAGCGTACACTGTAAAAAATATTTGTCAATTTTATAGACTCGTTCCTGGCAGTACATTCTGAAAAAAATTAACCCCAAACTAAAAATAAAATGCCTTAAAAACCAACTGTGAAATATGCATTGAATTTAAATGGACACCTGTAAAAAAAGATCTATATGGAATTTTTGTTGGCAGAATTGCTGCCAGGATTTTCTGTAAAATTTACAGTATTTTTTCTTGCAAATTTTAGTATTATCGTATAATTGGACATAAAATTTACAAGTATTTGTTGTATTTACAATTACAACCAAATACTGTAATTTTCTAAGCTTTAAATAACAGTATTTTACTTACTGCTAAATTTTCATCTAATACTCTAACAAGCGTTGAAAGATCAGTGATGTATAGACAGAGCTCCTAAAATAAGCAAAACCTTAGAAATTTATAAAGAAACACTTAAAAGGTCGTCAAAAATCCAATACTGTATAAAATGATCACTGAAAACAAACATCTCCTTTCCTCAATGTTTTGCTGCTATGTCTTTCTTTTTCGCAGCATTGTTGAAAAAAAATGACGTTAAAACTAGTGCTATTAAAGTCACCACACACGTGCAAACGCGCGCACACACACTCTAACACACATACACACAATAAGATTTGCCTTCCCTCAAATAGTAACAAGAATATTGGTGATGACTCGTTTTAACTTCAAGGTTTACTATCAGGCTATCAAAATAGCAGATCTAGCAGCTAATCATCTCAAAATCATTCACTTCAACCGTAACTATAAACTATCCTATAGACCATCTATTCATCTATCAAAAAGCAGATATAGCAGCTATATCATCTCAAAATTTCTACTTCCACCATGAACTATCAAACTATCAGATAGATCTATCATCTATCAAAATATCAGATATATCAGAGAGACTATATCATCTATCAAAATATCAGATTATACACTATATCATCTCAAATATTCTCAATTCAATGTGACTATCAAACTATCAGTAGACTCTATCATCTATCTGATATATCAGATATATCAGATAGACTCTATCATCTATCAAATAAATCAGATATAATGATAGACTCATCATCTATCAAAAGACAGATGTAGCAACTATATCATCTCAAATATTCTCTGCAAATGTTGACTATCAAACTATCATATAGACTCTGATCATCTATCAAAATATCAGATATATCATATAGGCTCTATCAGCTATCAAAATATCAGATATATCATCTCAAAATTTTCTCTTCGGGATGAATTTAGTATTCTGTCACCACTTAAAATTCGGCACCTTTAACATGCGGTTTATTCCGTTAACGTTGCCGAATTCGTAGCCTGTGGCAGAATACTAAATTCTTTCCTTCTCTTCAATCAACTGTGACTATCAATATATCAGATAGACTCTATCATCTATCAAAATATCAGATATAGCAGCTATATCATCTCAAAATTTTCTCTTCAATCAACTGTGACTATCAATATATCAGATAGACTCTATCATCTATCAAAATAGCAGATATAGCAGCTATATCATCTCAAAATTTTCTCTTCTACCGTGACTATCAAACTATCAGATAGAATCTATCATCTATCAAAATATCAGATATATCAGATAGACTCTATCATCTATCAAAATAGCAGATATAGCAGCTATATCATCTCAAAATGTTCTCTTCAACCGTGACTATCAAACTATCAGATACACTCTATCATCTATCAAAATATCAGATATATCAGATAGACTCTATCATCTATCAAAATAGCAGATATAGCAGCTATATCATCTCAAAATTTTCTCTTCAACTGTGACTATCAAACTATCAGATAGACTCTATGGTCTATCAAAATATCTGATATATCAGATACACTCTATCATCTATCAAAATATCAGATATATCAGATAGACTCTATCATCTATCAAAATAGCAGATATAGCAGCTCTATCATCTCAAATATTCTCTTCAACTGTGACTATCAAACTATCAGATAGACTCTATCATCTATCAAAATATCAGATATATCAGATAGACTATCATCTATCAAAATATCAGATATATCAGATAGACTCTATCATCTATCAAAATGGCAAAACATGCACTATCAAAATATCACCAATATATCATGGTCTTTTTTGAAAATATCAGAATATTCCACTATCTTTTAACACACGTCTATCACTTGCTATCCTCAAAAAGACCAATCCTGCACCTTCCTCTGGAAGCCGCGCCTTAGTGACAACCATTTTGGACTTTTAGTGACAACCATTTTGGACTTTAGTTCAAATTCAATGTTTGTGTAGAGGATATAGGTTCAGAATGACAAATTGAAAACTTCAAAATACTCATATCAAATTAGGGTCATTTTGGCGGACAATTTAGATTTAGGCCATCTTCTTGGATTCGAGACCTTATAATGGGTGTCGTTTCAGCTGAATTTGAAGGTTATAGGTTTAGCAGAACCACTTAAATGACCTTCAAGTGATAAACCTCAACATACTAGATATCTAATTAAGGTAGCTTTTGGCGGCCATATTGGATTTAGGCCCCATCTTGGATTTGAGACCAAATTATGGTTGGTGTTCCTGCTGAAGGATTAAGTTTAAGTTTAGAATGAGGGCACTACTGAAAAATCTTACAATGGAAAACTCCAGCACACTATACCCCTAATTAAGGTAATTTTGGTGGCCATTTTGGCCGCCATCTTGGATTTGAGACTAAATTTTAGGTGGCCCGTAAGCTCAACACACAGAATATAGGTTCAGAATAACATATCCATGCAGCAAGAAAAGGTTTAAAGGGAAATCTAAGAGGCAGTATAGTTCTAATTGAGTCATTTTGGCCACCCACGATTTTGGATTTTGGCCGCCATCTTGGATTTGAGACCACATCAGGGGGTGCTTCAGCTGAAATCGAAGTGTATAGCTTAAGGGTGGCAGAACCACTGGAAAAACCTGGAAATTAAAATGTTCCACATACTTATATCTAATTAAGGTAATTTTGGCGGCCATTTTGGATTTTGGCCGCCATCTTGGATTTGAGGCAAAAATATGGGTGTCCCCCAAGCTTATTTGAAAGAGTATGGGTTCAGGGACATAAAACCGTTGAGAAACATTACATACCAGTGTAACACCGCAATGCCATTACTAGACACAACAGGCCACTGCCCATCTCAACAATACCACAAATAATAGGAACGATTATTCATCATAACGTACAAGGGCCCAATTCACAACACTCCTCTTGATCCCATCACAACCACACGAATTTTATAAATGTCTAAGCATCCAGTTTCAAAGCTAACTCCCTCATGAGAGCGGAGTCCACCTCAAACAACCAAAACCATCCGTACAGGCTTAGGACTTCATTATTCTCTTTCACTAAGCGCCTCTGACTCGATCAAACAGCTCCAAGACCAACTCTCTCACATGAGCGGAATCTGCCTCAAACACAACCCAAACCATATGGAAAAATGAGTCCTGACGCTACTACTACTGCCATTTTCCCCAAAAAACCGCCAACCAAGGGCGAAGATCACGGAGTGCAAGCCCTTGCCATAACCCCCCCCCCCCCCCCTCGTTCTGAGAGCAAACAACTTGAGCAACTTGAGGAGCCAACAACGGGAATGTTATGCCATCTAATTACCTTTGTCTAAATTATTGTTATTATTATCCATATTATTAATAACCCATGCTTACAAATTATTTTAATGAAAGAACCCAACATTGACACTGCAGACAGCAACATGAAGGCATCTCCATGGGCCCCGTCACATACCCCCACTAAAATTATAAAAAGTTGAAAAGTGCGAATGGCCTATTTTATGACCATTTGATTTACCATTTATTTATCTATTTTATTTTATTTCACTATTCTGCATTTTTTTAGTTGTCCATCTATTTTATTTTATTCTGGTACCCAGGACCAAACATCCCATTATTATTATTGACACTATTTTATGTAAATCACTATTTTATGATTTTACGTAATTACTTTTTCCGATTTATTTATTTAATTATTTAGCTATTATTTATTTTATCCCACTACCCAGAACCACACAACCCATTATAATCATCATTACTACCACTGCTACCATTATTATTCTCTGGAGTGAACCCAAGGGTAACGCTGACGGCAAAGCACCCACGATTGAAAGCACAACAAGGTGATACCAAGAACAAATTCACTCCAAACCTCCCTAACCTAACCTATTCGTGCTTTGACACGAAAATCGACAAACCACTATTTGGCCATGGGATCAAAGGAAAAATTGTTCATTTTGATTACATACTTCGCAGAAGTAAACCATTTTTCCACTATAAATAATAATAAATTTTATAATTACCATTTATTGGTTATGGCAATTGTAAAGGTTACACATTTTCATGAAAATGAATAAAATGCCATCTCAATTTCTTTTTGAATATCAATGATCAAGGAACATACACTATGCTCAAGCAAATAATGGCATTATTGACAAGTAAATCCACCTGGTATTCAGCGGACAAAGCACTTCAGATTCCCCTTTGTTTAGTTGGAACTGCAGAGCCTTTGTTACTGTCCATGCAGTTCAATGATGTAAGGTGTTATAGACTGGTTATCACCGCCCAGTTTTTGGGTAGACGTTTCACATAGAAGTCTCAAGTACGTAACTGAGGTATTGCCTTTGATGCCGTCATGATGTTGTGCAGTATAGCGCAGGACGGAATCAATGGCAACTCTTGTGTATACTTGGGACTTCTATATGAAACGTCTACCCAGTTTGGATTGAGCTGGCCTCGTTCGCGATAAAAATCAACTTAGAGGTTCTACTGTGAGTTCAATAATTTTGACTGTATATTTCATCATTTATTGAAAAAAGAAACTAATGTTTGGTAAGCTGTGACCTAACATTTTTGCGCAGAACCAAGAACCATAACTTATTGCGGACCTCATTTCTATTCAATTTACCACCAGGTATTTAGAAAAATACAAAAGGGGGTCTAGCGACCTATGCTAACAACACGGTAAATTGAAAAGAAATTGGGTTACGCGGCAAGTTACTGTAAGTTAAGTTTTGTTTCTGCACAAAGATGTTAGGTCACAGTCTGCCAAACAACTTTCTTTCATGATTTTTTGTTCGTCTTTGTTTCCTTTCGGAAAAAATGATGAAATATATGGTCAAAGTTAATTGAACGCACAGTAAAAGCTTAAGATTTATTTATTCGTGAAAGAGGACGCTTTGCGTCATGAAAAAAAAAATAGCACGATCTTAATCTGGTGATGAGCACCTGAAATCCTTTTTATCTGGAAGTACAGAGCCATTGTTATTACCCATACAGTTAAAAGTAATTTGTAGTGCTTTATCCTCTGCATACCGAGCGGATTTACAGGATATCAACAGTGCTATAGACCAGTTAACACCAATGTTTGTAAACATGTTAGGGCCTGGTATCTTGAATAGGTCGGCCTGACTGTTACACATTGGGCAATTGTGTCTGTTAGAGTTTTAATACTATGGGCCATAACGATTCGCATGAATGGATTCGCAGGCAACAAAAGAAGTGACATAGGATGTTAACTGGTCTATTATTTGCTCGATTCAATGCTGCATGATGTACATCTACTGGTCACTGATATTTAGGAAAAGAAATTGTGATGACATTTTATTCATTTTCAATCAAATGTGCAACTTTTGCACTTGACATATCCCAGAGTATTGAAAGGTATAATTAGACAATATTAACTGAGCAGAAATCAGTTACTTCGCCGATATGCGTAACCAATGTCCTTATGCAAGCACCTTTCTCTCTTTGGTCCCATGGAGTATATGTACTGTGTGGGACTATCTGCCGTGTTGCGCTAAACCAGCAGTCGGTCGGTCAACAACATTTTACATTGGGACAAACGCTTCCATACCACCAACTCTCACCAAGCAATCCCCGTGTTAGAGGGCCACTACGCTTACAGAATCTTTTCAAACCCAGTATTTTTATGGCATCTACCACTCCCTTTTGATAAACACCTGACAAAGCTTCAAAACATGCTACTCACGCACAATTGATACATTGCCTGATTCGGGGAATTCAACATGCAGAATTCCCGGGTTTACACGAACCTGTGACGTCATCCCTTTCGGGCTCGGGAAAACGCCTCATCCACAACCCAACGGTATCACTTTAGCCCGTATACTGCTCGCACACAGTCCTAGTAATGGCGCTCACGCTTATGTTTTGGAACCGACTGTATTATTAAAAGACGGAAAGGGGGGTTTACTACCAGTGATGGGAGGAGAAAAAACGGAAATCTCTGCAACCAGACGAACCTAAACTAGTTAACCAAATAAGCAACCACTCACACAGCACACAGGATAAGCTACAGCCCCTGCACCTTGACACGGCCCCAAGTATGCATGAAAAATTTTTGGAAGTGAACCCCGCCTCTTGCTCTTGCCAAACCTTAGTCTGACCATGACTGGCATGAGTACGGAAGCTACGCTAGGGCTTTTTTGCCCGGCAAACTGCCTATCTTTACCTTGAAACAGCACAAAAAACCCTCATAACCTCCACCAGCACAAAGGATACGATACACCCTAGTCCGGTGCTCGACCCATATGACTTTGCGCAAGCGTCCACACAAATTGTTTTGATGGTTTCTAGGCAACATTGACCTGCTGATTCCAAATCATAATTAATGCCACTTTGGCATCATTGAGCATTGTGAGATAGGGAAGGGGGTAATTTAACAGGGGTAAAATTTGTAAATGTTTCATGTGGATTTGAAATATGTATAGAAGTGTTTATCTTGTCCTAAGGTTTAAAAAAAGGTATAGTTTGCTATACCTGCAACCTTTTGTGTTTACACTACAGACCAAAATTTGTTCAAGGTCATCATGGGATTAAATATTTACAACGATCCGATTTGTTTCAAATTGGTTTCAAATTGTTCGTATGGTAATGTTAAAACAGAAAATAAACATTTACCTCATGTCAATCATTGCTAAGGTGTCTAACAGAGACTAAAATGATTAACCCCCATAGACCCTGTGGACCTTCTCCATTATTTCCCCCTTATTTATACCACAAATGTCTAACAAAGTGTGTAACCTATATTTGACATTAATATCAAACAGAATGAAGAATTTGAGCCCATTTTGAAAAGAATCTGTGCATTCTGAATTGTTTACCCCAGGATGACCTTGAACCATTTTAGACTTGATGTGTTAAAAGTAAATGTCCTAGATATAGCAAACTATACCTTTTTTTAATCCATAGGACCAGATGAACATGACTATACACCTTTTAACCCATTATGAAGCATGTACAAATTTTACCCCTGTTAATTTGCCCCCTACCCTATCTCAAAATGCTCAAGGATGCCAAAGTGGCATCATCCAGATTTAGATTCATTAGGTCAATCTTGCCTAGAAACCATCAAAACATTTTGTGTGGACTCTTGCGCAAGGTCACATGCAAGGTTCTTTGGGCCGAGCACCAGACTACCCGTACAGTGAAAATTTTAAAAGACGACCCAAATTGGAATGCTACACCATGCACCGCGCTCATGGAACGATCTGAACTTACCTGGGGAGGTCAGCGCGGCCTCCCCATTCCCCAATCCACCCGCTACTCAGCTTGCAATGGCGCGTGAAGAACCTCAGACATGTCAGACAAACTACGATTTTTTCCCCACAATGAGCTCTTCCAGGACTCGGCTATGCCCCGGGATGGCGAGCATTTAGGCTTAGTCATCGGTGATTATGTCCAGCAGGGGTAATTCTTCTCGCAAAGGTAGGAGCAAAATTTTCACACGTCACACTGGTTTTGCTCTCTGCCGAAAATGCGAAGGATATATCCTTCCCGCCAGAAAACAAAACAACGCGATCGGGAAGCCTCATTGGCTACAAGGTGCTGACGTCACCTGGTGCCGCCGCAGCGACTGGCACTCAAGGCCGACGATGCTGAAAGGGCAGACACGAAGGACAATTTGGGAGACTTCCTGATCCCACCCCCAACCCACAAGGGGGGAGACCAAAGCAAGCCAGGAGCGGGTCCCGTGTGGACAAAATCACCTTTGGCCAAACAAGCTGGCAAAAGTTGTACATAATGAACATTTTGTGGGAAATGGTAAATCACTCGGTACATAGCATTTTGCAGTGACAAATAGCTATCTTAAACATATATATCAGCAAAAGTAGATCTCGAATATTGTTTAATATTGGTTTTCCCGTTTAATTTAAAACTATTTTTGTTATATTTCATGTTTATAAACTTAGTCTTTGTTCAATTATATTCATATTTTGATCAATGCTATTCATACCATGATCATTTTATTTTATTATTTATTATTATTGTTCATGGTTTATTAAATTCACATTCCACACCATTTACGCTCCCATAGCATCTCTAGTGCTGGGACACAGCGCCACCTATTCCGTATCCGCATCGCTAATTGGCCGGCTATTCTTAGACATGCGCTACGTCATGGGACTCCCTAGCAGCCAAACGCTGTGTTAAAGGCTCTGCGATTAGCTTGAACAAGGAATGAAAAACGGTTTCGCGGTACCTTGGATATCGCGAAATCAACGAATCAGGTGGTCAATCTGATGCTAGAAACGGGTTCCTGACAAAAAAGACCCCTTAGCTCACGAGTTTTTGTAAGCCTGGCGTGTGACATGACTTGACAGCAGCAATCGAGAATTGAGCCAGCTGATAAGAGCTGATAAGGCAAGAAAAATGCTTGTATGGATCGTATTTTTCACGTTTTTTGTCTTTTTCCAAAAATAAACCTATATTATAAACTAGTCAGCTAACTAGACAATTTAGTTAGGAATATTTTGGTGCGTAAATCGTTACGATAGGCCAAGTATTTTGCGCAATCTCCAGTGTACCGCAATGTACAAAAAATCCGAATCAACGCTATCTGACACTGTGTGTGTACGTGGAGTTTCCCACGCTCAGCTGATTATGACGTGGTTGATAACTCCCTAGCGCAGTGAAGATTTGCCAAGGTTTGCCAAGATTCAACAATGGCCGGCGCTGTGTGCCAAGACGACAGGTAAATGGTGTGATTCCTAGCTAAATAGTTGGGTCATTTAGAGCAATTCTGTGACCGTGGAGAGCAGAGCACCATGATTTCACAGTGGATTTGTCTTCTATGAAGGTTAATGAACAAATTTCACGGGGGTGCCCCTCGAGAAAGTGTGGGCGGAATCTAGGAGGGGGAAAATCATAATACAGGGGTCAAAAATGAAAAATGATTGGATTGCTGTAAAAAGCTAACCAAAGTGTTCTTGTTACAAGGATTAAAAAAAGGTATAGTTTGTACTACCTACAAGGTGTGGTTACCAATGTATAAGACAAAATTTGTCAAATGTCAAAGGTCATAACCAAAGGTTAAATCTTTAGTATTGCACCGATTTCTTTAAAAATGGTCTCAAATTGTTAGCTTTTCCACAGGAATTGCAACAAAAGTAGTTGACACTCTCATTTGCATTTGTTTGTCGAGATAAATGACAAACACGGTCAACCCCATTGACCTATATTGATCTCCGAATTTTAAAAATATGTAAGACGGTGCAAAGTGTTTTTGTTGCAGTCTTTGAGGCAAGACGAACAATTTGAGCCCATTTTTAAAGAAATCGGAGCAATATTTAAGATTTAACCGTTCGTGATGACTTTGACATTTGACGATTTTTGTCTTATATCTCTATAACCATAAGTTGTAAGTAGTACAAACTATACCTTTTTTAATCCTTGTAACCAGACGAACACTTTGGTTACCTTTTTACAGCAATCAACGCATTTTGAATTCCGCCCACACTTTCACGAGGGGCACCCCCGCTAAATTTGTTAAATAACCTTCATAGAAGACAAATCCACTGAGAAATGATACTCTGCTCTCCACGGTCACGGAATTGCTCCAAATGACCCAACTGTAAAAGATGAATTGCCGTGAACATTACATATAAGAAATAGACACATTAAAACACTGTAAATATAAATCACATGCAAAATATTTAAAATACAGACACACACATAAACACTCAACCAATTCAATCTCGTCCTAATATACTTAAATTTCGTCTAATCATGTGGTCTAAATGTCTAAATTTATTTGTCTTTGACCAAATAATTTCATATTTGTTTTATTTTATTTGTTTTCTTTAATCGTGCATGCATGTGTATAGATATTGGACTATATTCTATATGTATATATATTTCCTCTTTTTCCTCGCCCTTTCTTTTATATAATCCCTCATACAACCCACAGAAATTCCTCTACAACCCCTCCCCACTCCAATACCCACATACAACCCACAGAAGTTGCTGTGCAATATCTTCCTAGATACCTCCATGCACAACAACTTCTGTTAAACCCTCTCCTTACCCCCAAATTTGATTTACAAACAAATTTTGATTTATAAAAATTTGCATATAACAAAAAAGATGGCAGCTCAAAAATTTGAAATTTCAATCGAAGAGTTCGATCAACTCTGCGAAGAGCAGCAACCAGAATTCCAAGAAATCCTCAAATGGGGGGAACTGGAAGTCGATGCAATCTACATGATCACAGGCACCAAAAACATTAAAACCTCCAATGGCAAATCCTGCATCATTCTCTCCGGAGGCGAACAAGTTTGGGCTCCTTCGGTTCTAACCAAGAAACTAGAAACTCAAAAACCCCCTCTTCTAGTTAGACCGAAAGGCAAGCGCAAAAGCAAGAATGGATACCATTACCACGATCTCGATCTAGTGAAACCCAAAAACTAAAATCCCAGCTGGATAAAAATCTATTATGGGAAAAAAAGTCATATAATAAAAAATATTTCAACGTTGAAAAAGAAATGTCTCGAATCAAAAACTGAAAATGATCGACTTTATGTTTTTTACAATGAACAATGGATTCAACTCAGTCAAGAAAAAAATCCAGTCAAATTTTATTCGGCTAGATCATTAGAAGTTTGGTACGACGTAGGTTTGATCAAAGAGCTAGGATTACCTCTTCGAAAAAGTGCAAAATATTCGAGAGAGTATTATTTGAAGAACAGAGAAAATTATCGCGCCTCGCAAAAAAAAAATACTACACAAAAAAGAAATCTATAAACTAACAAATTTAGTTTATAGATTTTTTTTTATCTAAGAAAAATAATTTCTACATATAATAAAATAACGATGGAACGAACCGTAAAAGAATTGCGAGCGCTCGCAAAAAGATGCAGGCCTCCGAGGATTCTCTCGCATGAGAAAATCCGAGCTTGTAACGTTTCTCGAAGAGAACTACATCCTCTCAAGAAATATATTGGATGCTCCAGTACCAAACATTGGTACATCTATTCTTCAACC
>JAMKCH010043039.1:0-13503 GCA_023653785.1 Ophioderma brevispina
GAAAAGTTCTTGATAGATGCATGGAGCATCACTAGCACTGATTTAAAAAAATTTAATGGGGCCCTCAAGAAAAAGGGTTTATTTACTCAATTTTAAAATCTTTAGCATCTAGGATAATAGCTCCCCAATGTGTTTTGGTTCCATGAACATCTAAATGAGCATAATTTAAAAGTAATTTTGCCTGGGTTTTGGTCTACTTTCAACAAAAATCGCCATTATGCTAGCAGCCGCTATCAGAGTGGGCTTTTACCCACCGAGCCTCACACTCCCTCCTTTGATTGCATTCTGGGGTAACGGATGGGCAAATGTGAGGCTCCATCTCCAAGATGGAGATGTTGCCGAAGGTTATCTTGAATGTCGGTTGTCTTTGTCTCTAATCGGCTGGTAGGGTTGTTTCCAGTTCCTTTCTTGCCTTGAAGAAAATGAATTGGTAAGGTGTCAAGGAGGGGCCGTCAGAATGAAGTACTTGGGGGTCTGGATGATATCTCTTGTTGAGTGGCCATAGGTGCTTGATATTGATTATATTGGTCGTCCATTTTCACCAATGGGTTACCATTCTTATTTTGTGGAATTTTGAAAGTCCTGATGTACTTGCGATGAGTCATTGGAGGGAAGATGGCGTTGTTATCATACTGGAACTGCGCTCTGCCACTTGTAGTAATCTGCTGGACATTAAAAAAAACTATTTGATCATAAAATTTCTACAAATTGCGCCAAAGATGTACTAGAATCAGACTCTACCTTTAGTCTTGATATGCAACCTAAATGGTTTTGAAGACAAGGAGTCACAGAATTAATTTTTTTATTTCCTGTCTTCCTTTCTTCCAGTTTCTAACTAAATACAATTGTATGGCAACACCAGGTGCGTGGTGGCGGAGGAAGAGGAGGAAGGCGGAGGCGGCGACGAGGAGGACGAGATCCAAAGGTGACTTTGAGACAATGGGTTATGATTAGAGAATTTAATCATTACTTGAGATCAATGCAATGTTGGTGCTGTATACTTTTCTGAGTCAATGAAACATTTAAACCAGGTTTATTGTTTATTTTTGAATAATAAACAATAGTGATTACTTTTCTGTGAGTGTAGTCTTCCCAGAGATACTTATTGATGCCAGTTAGCCTGTTACAATAATTGTAACTTATGGCATCATCTTTTCAAATTTGGACATTTGGACATTATCTTTGGTGCCATAGTACACAAACTGTTCTGTGGAGTTCCCAATGCCATTTAAGGTTGAGATGTTTGAGATGTATATTTCCTAAATAAAAAGAACAAATAATTTTTCCTTTTGACATACATAGCATCTCTTAGTATGTAGAAAAATTGTCCTTACCAATGTGTACACCGATGACTACATTTGTGCCCAAAAACGTCTGGTAACATGTACAAGGTTACCAAATTTGCAGCCCAATGAGACAACAAAAGGGTAAGTTTCACCTGAAAATTTCATAATGTGAATTTTAAATCTGGAAAAATGCTTATCACATGATGCAGAAGAGACTCAAGAATGCCTACAAATAAAAAAAAAAAAAATAAAAAACGTTTATTTGCAAATGTGAATATTTAAGCCACTTTGCAGCTGGAAAGTTTAAGCAGGAAAGCTGACTTGTATATCTGGCTTAATGGCACTGTATACACAAAAAGCGTCATGGACTAGATAGTCTATGATAACAGCAGCCATAAAAAAGTAAGACTCTCTAGTCATGATTCATCAGGACTTACAATTAGCCCTAACAAGGCAGGCTAGTTAAAAGAGTGTCCCCCCAAAAGATGCAACACTTGGTACCAGGTGCCATAAGTTTTGATCAGTAACCAGCTCCTCATTTTTGTAAAATGGTCTGTGGGTACTTGATTGTTGGGGTAATATCTTAAAAACGGAATCTATCACTATGATTGTTTTCAGTGGACATTAGTTAACAGTCCTACCATACCTTAAAACACAAAGACACGAGTCATGTGCCTTTGTTCAAAAACTTATGGGCTGGCACCAAGTGTGCATGGTTTTTTTTTTTTTGCCACACACTGTATATGAGAGGATTACCAAGATCACACTTACCACAAATTTCATCGTACTTGCACTCCATAGACCACAAACTACTACAAAATGATTGCGGTGGATTGTGGTATATGCTTGGTAGTTAGATAAATCATAACTATACCAACTTGGAGAAGTATACTCATTATATACCACAAAATACATGCAGATAAACAACAACAAGCTGCACCAATAGGCCACAATGTACAGGGCCGCCAAAGAAAAAAAAAAAAAAACAAAAAAAAAAAAAAAAAAAAAAAAAAAAAAAATGGCGGGCCCGGGGGAAAAACCTTGGAGTTAGAGGCTTACATGGTGCGGATGGGTGGGGATTATGTGGGATGTACCACACTTTATTGTCAAGGATAATGATATCACATACCACAAACTACGACAAAATATTGGAGCTTCTGATTACCGTATATACCACAAATACCACAAATATTACATTGTGTGGTACTTGTGGTATAGAGCTTTGCTTAGTGGCTATAGAAAACCTACTTGTAGCCATACTTTGGGACCATTTCACCTAGTACCACATACTGTAATTCATGTTCATTCTCTTTTGGTAATGTAGTAGGTATAATGAGATTTTCAAATAGCACAGGATAATAGCAGACGTAGTTCCATTTTGGGAAGGATGCCTCAGAAACACTTTTGATTTTTGCAAAACTTTTTCTCATCTTTCTAGATATAGTGATGATGGCAAAGAAGTGATATTGTGATGAGTACCAGTTAAAACCTCCATCATTCTTGCTAAGCATGGCACAGATAAGGTGAGGTCAAAAATGGGGCACCAATCTCTCTGTCTCACGGAGTTTGGGCCAGACTCATCTCTTTCTTCATTGGAAAGCAGGGGGTGGATTCACAAAGATTTCAACCCTCATACGACTCCACGTAAGCAAATGACATCGTAAGTTATGTGTAATCCCGATGACTTACGATTGCCATTGAATTGAGATTGGGTTTACGACGCAATTGCACAAGTCTAGTAAAATCCACCCAAAGGTCTCAGATCCATATGAAGAAAGAGCTACAGCCTAGACGATGGCGACCTCAACCAGGCTTCTAGTGCGAACTCGTACAAAACATATCTGGCTTGAGCACATGACCAAAGCCAGATATATGGAGATATCCTCCATTTCATCTTATGTTGCCCAACGCCATATGCACTATTTGCCGGTCACTGTCATCGTGCGATTGATCAAGACGTCTCGACGTTACATGTTGGAAGTTACTGTGCCACAACAGGGTCGTCGGCCCTTTAACTACATTGATGTGATTTCTCGAGACATCCCGCAGGATCCATATCCAACTTAATGACAGTCAGGGACATGTGGCGCTACATAGTGAACAGTATCTCGGCTGCGGCCGTTAGTTGGATAAGGCCAGACTCCATCATAATGTTGCTGTGGGGGGTTAGCCACTCTTCCTGCACAGCATGTCTGTTTTTCATTCTCAGCATTTGGCAGTACCCATTTATATTCCTGGGTGCAGGGAGGCAAGCGAGGTAAAGTGCCTAGCCAAGTTCACAACACATTGACGACAGTGGGGCTCAAACCCACAACCTTATGCTTATGATGCGAATGCTGATCCAACTGTACCACATGTGCAGGTAGGTATTTAATTAAAATTAATGGGGGGGGTGGTTAGCGCAGTGGGTCTTCCGGCACTTCACACCACTGTGGTCCCAAGTTCGACCTCAGTCAGGCCTGCGATTTCATACGCGTTCAGTTTCCAGTCCATTACACGGTCTCTCAAGATTTGTCTGTACTCCAGTTTCCTCCTGCTTAAACTGAACTTTCTTCCCTGTAATAGTGTATAATGAGCCAAAAAAAAGTTAATAATCTGTCTTACAGACCCACATGCATAAGTATGTGGAATCAGTTTTGCCACATAACCCTATGCGATGAGCCCAATTTAGGCTTTTCTTTAGTTGTCAGAAAATTTTGAAAATTTGGCTGTGAAACAGCCTAAAAAAGTGGGTCAAAAACACAATAAAATTAAAAAGGATTTCCACATTTCGCATAGCTCATTTTCTTGGAAAAAAAAGTTATAATGCATAGCTTTTTTTTTCCAAATGTGAGATAAACTTGTAACTTTTTTTGGCCTGATGTAAACAGTAAAGTGAATTGAAATCAAAGTCTTTTCATGACACTATATGACACAATAGTGTTGGTGTGTTGTTAAATACTAATACCTGCTTAGAAATTCAGGACGCAAACTAATTTCTCATTATTGTGATTTACAGCATCTCAAAGAAACTGGATCACAAGACACTTCCATAACAACTGGTTCCCAGGATACCTCTGGTGCTGGCATGGAACAGACTCACATTTAAATCAAGACAAGGAACAGCTGAGAGAGGGAGATAAGGGCATCACTAACCAACGTATTTGCTGGTACTGCTAAGGCTAGTGAATGTGCCCCTCGCTCCTGGTCTGTACTAAGTCAGCTTACAGTCATCGCATAAGTAAACGAGATCTGTACGCCCGGTGTTGAATAATAGGCGCCCACCTAACCTGTTTTGAAATATTGTAATATTCATTACGGTCATCCATTCGAAACGCGGAATAGCACGCGCATGCGCCGTGAACCTGTTGGCCTGGAAAACGGTACATCGTTTTTTTGTTTCTATGCAAAGAGGAATATATGATAAATTGTTAATCCACGCTATGCAAATGTATGAATAATGAAGTTAAATTGGTACACACGGCTAGTGGAAATAAGTACGCACTGCGGGAAAGATGGTTACGGCTTTTGAGCTGGCGTTTTATCTAGTGCTTGATGAAATAGGAAATCTGTGGACATTGTATTTCAAAAAGTTTATGCTATAGGATGCTAAAAAATTCAATCACAGCCGTTGTTAGGAAAGCGATGTTGCGGTCCTTCGTAGAAACAGTTGCTGTAAGATGCAATGTCCGTGTTCCACTGTGACATGAGTTAATAGTGTGCATCGCACGCTTAGACAGCGTGGGTTTGAAAAATCGCCCAATTTCCTCAAAAGAGTGGGTTTGCGAGAAGTTTAAACTAAAATGTGTGTATTCTTAAAAAGCGGCAAAAAATAGAGGTGTATATTCGAAAAGATGTACCTCGCTGAAAAGCTCCGAAACAAATGGAATCAGCCGACTTTGCGCTCATTGTTTTCCGTAATTGCTTGCGAAGTCGCAATTGTGGCTATTTTGTAACTGAAAATCTGTACGAACATTCCGTCATGACAATTATCATATGAAGAGTTCTAAAATAGATTTTTTGTAGTGATTTGCATAATTACTTTTTCGGCGTATAAATAATCAAGATAATTTACAAAATTAGATGTGATTGTGAATACCGCGCACCGCTTTAGATGTTGCCGCAATAATTCCCAGCTTTCAATGGGGCAGTTCATTTCCCTGCAACATGGCTGCCCGTAACAACAAGACAGTGGGATGCCGACTAGTATCACGATACCGTGCGCTATGACCCAGCTAACAATTAAACGTTCCAAGAACGTTGCCAAAAAGTTCAGTTGGTTACGGAAACGTTTCAATGAAACGTTTTGGCAAGTAACAAGTGTAGACACTTTTTACGTTCTAAGAACGTTTTACAAAAAAACGTATTTAAAACGTCCTTGGAACGTTACAAAACGTTCGAAAACAGATGGAAAACGGCATTGGTTTTCGGGACAACTGAGGAAAGTTTGGAAACGTGTCAAACGTTGCTACAACGTTTCTGGAACGTTGCTATAGCACACTTTTTTCTGGTATGCAGAAACCTTTGTAATGTAAGCAAGAACGGTCGTTAAGTTCCGAAACGCATTGCACGTTTGAACAATTTGTTTTGTTTCCCCCATTGGATTTTATTTTTAATTGTATTCATCATAAGTGTTTTCAAAACATAGCGATATGAAATAAATTTATTTAAACTCCAGTTGAATGTAATATAGAATATATCGTCAATATAGGCCTTAAATAAGACAGTTTGCTTGCTCGTGTTTATACATCGAGTAGGGAAATGTTGAAGGTGGTAATCATCAAAGGAACACGTATGTGATGTTTTGATAGCTATATTATGACTGGTGAGAAAAAAAATGCGATTTGAATGTTGTTGAAGCTGTGTGGGTCGTTCTGAATGGGATTGAAGTTAGAAAGAACAGACCTGGGACAGGATCTAATGTACAAGACGGCCGTATTGGAATGGATGGTGATCACCTTATGACCCCTTGCAGTGGAATTGACCTTGGACCCCTGTATACTTCACAAATGTCATTAAATGTATGTTCCGTGTTAACAACTTACAAGGCTTCAATCTTATTGAGTTTCAACTCAATCAAGCATGTCCGGGGATTTGACCTTTTCACCTATAACGTGACCCCTGGTTCACGAATGGGGTCCAACTGTACGGGTTCTGTATTTATCATGCCACAAGGATTATCCCTGACAAATTTCAGCTCAATCACGCATGTTTGGTAGATTTTTTGACCTTATGACTTGAACTTTGAACCTTTGGGTCGGAGGACTATCATAGACTCTCTACTATAAATGTTACATCACTGTAGTAATACGGGCTTTATCTGTCCTCTTTAAGCTAATAAAATCCAATTTTTTTTTTTTTTTGGTCTATATTTTTAGCATTTTTTTGGCAACATTGACCTTTTGACCCCCTTAATGACCTTTGATCCCAGGTATAAAAACTCATCGTCTACACAACAAAAATGCATTGTGCCAATGCAATAAAAAATCTACTATGCCTAGTTCTGGGATAAAATATCTTGAAAGTATTTACCTTAACCACCGGAAATGCCCATTAAATGACCTTGACCTCCAAATAAAAATACCTTTCATACACCAGGTAACATCAATGCATATCTGGCAAGTTAGGTCACTGTACTATTTTTGGGTTTTGAGATAAAAAAATGAAAAATTTTGAATATTTTTGGGGGTTTGAGACCGAAGTGACCCCTAATGAACCTTGATCCTGAAACTGTGGACACCCGAAGACCCTGGTAGTAACAATACATGTGCTCTAATGACGTTACTCTGCTACGTAATTTGTAGGAACAGCGATTTTTTGAATATTTTCACAATTTTTGGCTTTCAAACCGGAATGACCCCCCTTAATGACCTTTGACTCCTTATCCCTGAAAACCCTATATAGCAATGTAAGTGTTCTCTAACAGTTTGGGTTTGATATCGGCGTAATCCTGTAGCAGAAGATAATTTTGACAATTAAATTACATATTTGAAGCCTGTGGCCAGGTCAAAGGGCATACAGGGTCAATGTCCATATGACATAATGGGAACGGCTCAGCGGTCTTTGATGTAGTCTATCAAAAATACGTCAAATGATGACTGACCTAGCGCAGTTGAAGGGTTGCCAGGAAGAAAGAAAGAAAGAAGGAGCCCATCAAAAACAGAACAGGCCCCCTGCGGGCCTCCTTGTAATGATATAAACCTACCTGTAGTTTTAAAATACTATCCCTCTTCCCTTATTTAAGGCGCTGTAGCTGATGATACGAATGGGGATAGAGTGTTTAACCCATGTCCAAGCTGGTCATGCAGAAATATGTAAAGAATGGAGCATGTTTACACGGGATAGCGAAGCTTGTGTGGGTGTTCTCCTAAAATTAGCGTGTGGTATCAGCCAGATATTACAGCCTTAAAACTAGTCGGGGGAGCACAAGAAGTATTTCTATAGTCACACGTGAGAAGCGCAGTATAGAATACATCTAACATAGACCAAAAATTAAAAAAAGCCATCCAAAAGGCGGTGGGGTGATGATGTCTTGACCGTGCTGTGCGCTTTGTTCGTGGTTTGAAACATGACCTAACTGTTAACACGATGGGGTCAGATTTCACTGATGACGGGGTAGAGAAGCAGTTGCCGGTCATACAGCATGTGACCTGGCTGGGAGTTCACTGATGAATTCATTATGAAACTCGACAATAAGATGAATTGATGAGTACAGAAATAAAAAGGATAATTGATGGTTGATCCCATTTAGTAGATACGGTAAGGTGATCGAGTATGAATGAGATGAGATATACTTTATACATTATTAGCCTACGGTGATCATATTATTATGGGAGTATTATTAGATTATTATGCTGAAATAAAAACAACCCATCACATCAGAAATGCAGTTCAATCGTTCGGTTATTGAACTTTATGGGAACGTCGCGGTTTCGCCTCGTCAAGTTGGTAGTTAGTTGGTTCTAATGAAACGTTCTGGGAACGTCGTAGTTTCGTTTTAATGAGATTCTATTTTGGTGAGTAAGTCAAGGTCGAAATCCATGCTACATCCGTTTCACAAACGAAATTTGAATAATCATTTGTTAATTACGAAGTACAGTCACGTTAAAACGTGTTTAAACGTGTAAGAGGAACCAAGGTAGCAACTGATTGAAAACTTTAGAAACGTTTCGTACGTTCGTGTTTAGCTGGGTAGGAAATACGCGAGGAAATGCAACATTTTAGCATGTGTTAAATATCAATGCGGGCGTTTCATGCGCTCATGGTGTCTTTGAAGCTTTAATTGGTGTTTTTGATAGCAAAGATAAAGAGATGATTATACTTCCGGCGATGTGAATTTGCTTCGGCAAGGGTGCTGAATCGGTAACATTTTGATGTTTCTTAGCAGATTGGCCGTGAAATGTATTTGATTATTGATTTTCATTAACCCGAGTGTGTTTCTAGTAAGTAACATGTCGCAGTATAGGAAGTGAATGTCAAATCCGAATCCAAAACCTGAACTGACAGAGCTAATTTTGATTTTTGTTTTTCAAACTCAGACTCACTTCTGTCTGTTCTGAAGAAGTCTAATGCAATATGCTATGGGGCACATGATCATGTCATGAATGAAATGATAGGGACTGAGTCTAAGGCATTCTGGGACCCCAAAACACCTGAAAAGATTCGCATAAAGCTAAGAAAAAACGACAGGAGATCATATAGTATTTTAAGTTTTGAGTATGGCCTACTGTCCCTTGCAATTCTACGTTAGGCAATGAACTTTAACATTTTTTGATAATTCGTAATTAGATATAGGTACGATTACTGATTATCCCTGGTTCGGGCCGTTTCCCTCGAAAAGCAAAAAGGCTTAGGGTGGTTAAGACTTCTCGGTATAAAAGGTGTTTTCATATAAAAGGGTGGGTTTTTATAAAATTAAAGGGTGGGTTGAAACACCACTGCCAACTATGTCTTTTACACAACGATGCATTTGTGTCCAGCCAATCACGCCTCACTCTGAATTTAAGTGGGTGGAGCCAATCACGGTCATCACGGTCCGATTTTTCATGTTTTTCTCTCCCTTCACATGGAAGCACATCTCAAAAACATTTGATAACAAATTTTGTGACTTAATGGTTCCAGCTATTTCAAGTAGAAGCAAAAAGATGTTGTCTAAATTTGCCATTTGGACCGAGTGTGTTAATTAAGTGGGGTCAACCAATTTCGAGACATTTTGGACCCATCGCAATTCACCCTGCAGATCTGAAGTCCTTTTGTGAAACAAACTCTCAGTTTGTAAATTATAAGTTGTAGGGTTTTGTGCTCCTTTGATACACACGACTGAAACTAAAGACAAAACACAAGCATTTTGGAATTGTTCAGTATAGATGAGCAAATTACAAGGCATTTTGGTTGGTTTATAGATTGTTCTCCCGTTCCTTGTCCTTCCTTACTAAATTTGTCTATTTTAGAGATTGAATCAATACACCCTCTGTAGAAGGCACAATCCAAATTCAGTATATGCCTCCAATAATGAGTACTAAAATTTAAATTGAAATAGTCTGTCAGATAATGGATTTTATCATAGAAATGCACTGCATCCTTATTCAAACACAACTATTCATTGTTTCAGGTGCTTTCACTATAGCAACAACAAAAGCAGGTGGAAGGCATCAACTACCAGTGTTACTACCGAAGCTCCATCTCCAATGGGTAGTGGCACCCCCGGTGCAGCCAGTCCATCAATTTCTTGGAAGACATCCAGATTTTTCTACGCCAAGCAATGACTTAGAAGGTAAGCAATGCCAGGTGTCTGAGAGAATTGGATGTAATCTACTTACCAGTCCATAATAAAATCTGCTATGTGTATATATTTTTAATCTCAATCTTTATTTTTTGTTGTTGCAGTTACCCTTAACAAAGATTGTCATTACCACCAGAGATTGACTCAGACAATCAAGCTAGTGGATGAAGCCTTCCATTGGTTTAAATGCTATTGGAGGTTAGTTGTCCTATGAGACCAAGAAACATCATTGCTCCAGAGCACATGGTTGACGACTTTCTTAATTTTTGTTGTCGCTTTCCTTAACCCTAACCCAACCAAATCTCAGAAAATCTCACAAAGTGGTGCCGCTGGTGTGCTATTTCTGGTGCTATTTCTGGATTTTTTTTAAGATTTGTTGCTTATAAAGGACTGACATAATGTTATTTTGGTAAGATTTCATCAGTGATTAGAAGTCAAAAGTAATTCTATCCTTGTGGAGCTATTTTGGCGATTCAGTGGTTTTCTTTCTTTCTCTTTCTTTTCCTTTTCTCCTTCGTCAATATTGACAATGTAGCGTGTGTGATTTTGTGAGTTAGTGATTTATACAGTTTGATAGATATCCTTTTATTCTTTTCTCTGTACGAGTTCTGGTTTAGATTGCAGTGGTGCTCCTCGTGAAGTGTCCTTTGGAAGAAACCAGCGTCAACCACACACCCAAACGATACACACACACACGCCACACACACCCAAACAACAACAACCAAGACACAAGCAAATATAAATTCATACAAATAGAAAAAAGAAGGAATGAAAAAAACGGCATACCCGCGTATACGTAGTGGTGGTTAGGGTTAAGGCAGGAGACATAGTGTCACTTTGTCTACTGTTGGTCTGTTGTTGTAGCTGTTTATGTAATCTGTTGTTGTGAAAAGGTAACATTTGCCTGTAATATCTGCATACTGCATATAGATGTTTGAACAAACTTAAGTCATAGGTGCAACATCAGATCCCTCATTTGTTGATGAGGTCAAGGGTCACACACCAAGGTCAAAGGTCATGGAGGTCAAGTTGTAAGATAGGCTAAAAATGTAAAATTGATCTCAATTGAAAAGTTGAAGTTCAATTGGAATCATAACTTGGTTAATGGATATTACATGCACATCCTCATTTGTTTATAAGGTCAAAGGTCACATATCATGGTCGAAAGTCATATGAGGCCTCTCATTCACAAACCGTGATGGCAGTGGACACAAGTGGTCCGAGGACTGATGTATTTTGGGAAGTATTGTATCTGACTCTTCTCCTTCTTAAAGGTGCTAGTTTCCGATCACATTTGGGACATCCCATTTATCCAAAGTAGTATCAATTTTGATATCAGATGAAAATTCTAGCTAGCTGCTTCCAAATCCATTTCTTTCCCAAAATACAGACCAAAAAACATGTTATTCTAATGGTTTACCATCAATATTAGGATACTAGTGAATAGGGCCTTGCAATGTGTATTATTGCTTCTACTATCAAAACTGCAAGTTTGTTTCCCACAATACTTTGTGGTAAGTGCATGCAAGTGCCAGGCTCTCATATCATGCAGAGAACATGATACATGTCAATCAATACAAACACCTTTAACAGGAAATCAATCTTGGTTTCACTAAATTCTCAAAAAACAAACAAAATCAGAGTGTTTAGGAGAGTGGAATGATGGTTGTTAATGACATATATTTTGTTACTTTTCTGTGTTTTCCAATTACAGACACTGCAAGACCAAAGTGATTTTCTTGTGATAGGTGTGTTAGGTCTACAAGGGTCAGGCAAGTCAACAGTGATGTCTATATTGACTGGTAACCAGGCCAATGATCCACATAGGTAAGGGAATTTGTCAGTGTATATGTCAAAGCCTAGGAAGAATTCCATTTAGAATCTGCACCCAACTGAGGGAGACATCAAATGCAGGTATCGACCTGAATGTTGACCTTACAACCTATCCGGGACATTTTTGCCTGTGGTCATGACATTTCTTTTGCAATCGGAACAGGACTTGCCGTCCTTCAAACAACCAGCTGGATATGTGCCTGTTTATGTGGCTTTAAAACAAAAAAGAAAAAATACTACATTTGTAAATCACTTTTTTGGATTATCATTATAAATGCTTTCATTCAAATCATAGGCCTTAGTGTAAAAGCAAAAGCGCAAGCACTAGTGGATTCGGCAGCCTCAACGGAAAAAACTGTATCATGTGGTGGCCTGCAATGTAGTATTCTGGAAGGCTGCTGAATTCCACTAGCGCTTGCTCTTTGACTTTCACATTTTACACTAAGCCGTCTGGTGAGTGCAGAAGGGTTGGACGTGCATGCTGCCATGTGTACATTATATGTAACCACATATTAAAATAACTAAGAACCATTTCCAGCCACTGACAAAGTATGTTTGATGGGAATTTGACAAATGGCAGCTATTACATGTATGACCTTCTTGCACTTACATAACAAATTTAAAGTGTTTGCCTGTGATTGCAATATTTTTGCACTGATCAGGAATTTGCCCCTTTGAATGGCCAGCCTGGCTACATCATGCCTGCTTTTTGTGCATTTAATCAATAGAAGGAAGAATGAAATTCCAGATTATCATTATAGGTTATTCACCACCAACTACTACTGGGCTGCCATAAGACAAAAAAAATCTTGGGTGCCCTACTTTCTAGCATTGGATCTGGAAAACTGCTTTAAATATCTGAAAATGCACTATAGTTATATTAAGAAAGTGGTGTTATTGGATGGTTGACATGGTAGACTGGTATGTTTTTTCAAATTAAATGGCATTTGGACAACAAATTTGAGTCAGTGTACTTTGCACTTATCAATTTTGCCTTAATTGGCTCACTATCAGCTGTATCCACTAGAGACCATCTGATGCTAGCCATTTCAATGTACTCTTTAGTAGAGAATAACCGATATGATCAGTATTTTTGAAATCTGGCCGATTATGACCTTATCGGTATCTGATTGGTATCGGCAAAGTTCTCATTTTTTACCAATTTTCTGTACCGATTAAATTAATATCAAAGAGGTCTAATCTTGAATTAAAATTGTTCCAAACTGATGGGCAAATGGTGAAAATAAATCGAAACTGAAACAATCAATTTATTATTTATGTACACAAGAGTGTGTATGTTGTTCCTAACTTACTATTTCGCCAATATGGTCTATTGGTCACCATATGTTGAAAATCTGGTCAGTTGGTGAATATAGCTTGTACTTTGGTGTGATTTTGCTGTATTTCCTCTGTGAGAGTTTTAAATGTGAAAGAGACATGCCCAAATTTACCAGTTTTCCATAGACTACTTTGTAGAAATGAGTTAGTGGCATTTAACCTATAAATAAAATCTCTCCCCATTACAGTTCCTACATGTTCAAGCCACAAACCTGTGACACCCAAGAGCAAGCTGGCCACCAGACACGAGGAATAGATTTCTTTGTTACCCCAGAGAGAATCATC
>JAMKCH010043040.1:0-19183 GCA_023653785.1 Ophioderma brevispina
ACCAGGTGACATTGAAACGAATTTTATTCGTGGAGAATATTACTCTCCATGCGTTCAAAGTTCATGTAATTCGGTACTTGATTTTGGTAATTATAACCGTTGACCATTTTTAGCGACATGCTAGAATAATGCCATAAGAAACATCATGTGTTATGTATTTGGTTGGTGATTTTGTTTCCACTTCAGGCTGATGGAAGTTTCTATGAGAAGGTCCAAGATCCAACACTACATGGAGAATCATTTTTGCGGTTTGCAGAGGGAAGGTAAGTAATACATTTTTTTGTACAATTTTTCAATCTTGGATAGTTTTCAAAGAAAGTCAATTATTACCGAGATTAAAATGTGACACTTGCATGAAATGAAGACATAAAATTTTTCAGATAAAAGTTAGTGTAAATAATTAATGAAAATGTGATATTTGTAAAATTCATTTCAAATAGGATTAAGGATGTGATTGAGTGAAGTGGGATAATTGCAAAGTATTGTGAGTTGCTGCACAGACGTAGACTTAACACCCAACCTATTACCATAGATAATCAAGTTTGCAAAAATATTTAATTTTTCTTTCTCGTGTGTAACCATGTCAGTTACCCTGGGAAATTAACTTGTTTAATGGTGTATAAGAGTTGCGTGAGATCGGTGTACTATAGGGGAACTCAGGAGACATGGTGTTGAGCGAAATGAGATGGGTAGTTTTGGGACAGAGAGAGCAATAGTGAGAGTGATGTGTGGTGTGAAGTTGATGGATAGGAGGAGGACTGAGAGACTAATGCCAGATGTTGGGTTGGAAGAAGCGATGGACTGGTTGGCAAAGGCTAATAGGGTTACGTTAGTATTGGGCATCGGGATGAGGAGAGATGCCGGGCATGTTAAGAAGGGCTTTTGAGTAGAGGTGGGTTCAAGGCGGGGCCGGCCAAAGAAGATATGGAAAAAGCAAGTGGAGGAGGAGAGTAGTAGGAGGGTAGTAGGAGTGTTGGGTGAGGGATGGAGGCTGCATTGAATCGGGCAAAATGGAGGGAAGAGGTAAGGGTGATTGCTGCAAGTGTGAGGTGAATCGGCCACCCTTGTTCACGGGGACAAAACGGATTTAAAACTTTGGATTGACTACTACTACTAAGTTTACTGGAACAATCTTGTACAGGGTCGGAGGGTCTGGATTTTGCTGATATGAATGGGAGAGCTGTGGTCATAACTGGCCGCCCATTGCCCCTCCTCGCATGGACCCCAGAGTAACACTGAAAATGCAGTAATTAGAATGAGATGAAAAAGAAGAGTCACAAGGTAATTAGAAGAATTTGGTGAGGCCACAATTGAATTTGTACAAATGACCAAAGATGATTTTCAAGTGTGTATCTGAATACATGCAAATAATTATTATATGAGCTAATTTTGTAAAAATATGGGACCTAATTTCTCATAAATCCACTGTTTTAACTATCTTTTTGTGGGGCCATGCAAATATGCATATGTTATTTTTGCTTTGTCTTCTAGCTTGTACACTTTTAATGACAATTCAGTATTATGACCAATAGTAAGATATATTTATTAAAGTAGAAATGTGTAAATAATATGATATATTTAAAAAAAATAAATTTCGTAGAATAAATATTGAAAATAAAATTAGAAGCTCAGAGGTCTTCAAATAAGCAATAAAGTCAGCCAAAGCAGACTTATTTCAGAGGCCCTAATTTGAGGGAGAGGCACATTAAAGGGGAAATAGGGCAGAAGAAGGCAAAACACACAGGGAGGCAAGACTAACAGAAAATTCCAGAATTCCAGAAACATTTCCAAAATAAAAAAAAAAATTCTGGAAATGTAAGTTATGCCGAGTGGGTGATGGTTTTTCCTCATAAAAAAGCATAGCCACAGTTTTTGGTCGGGGGATGTACCCCCTTGAACTCTTTTGGTTGGACGATATCCGCATAAAGGTCAGCATCGCACGCAAAGCGTTTGGCTGCTGGGGTAAGGCCAATCAATTTTCAGGGAAATTAATTGATATACCCACTTACATCCATGAAACAGCATAAGAATGATTATAAGAACTGAATCCAGCCAAAAAAAGGGAGGGGGATAATTCAAGCTTGTTATTCCCATAGTTGTTCTTTGCTTACATGTTTTTTCACATATGTACTGTTCTGTCATTTGTTCCCATTTATACTGTTTTAATCTTATTTACTATTCTGATGTTGTATGTATAGTTACTGTTATGTTATTCTATATATTGTGATGTATTCCCATATGTACTGTTCTGTGACCACATACACCGTAAAATAGATTTCAATCTGTATTTTGTCTGCTGTCCTACCATCCTGTTTGACATTTTTGTGATTATTTTCTGTAATTGATATTTAAGTTTGGTTTTTCCTTTGGCTTTTTGTGGGCCATGGGCTATTAGGACTACTTAGCAATCTGTCATGCTCTGTGTCTATGTGGTGCATTTTAAAATGTTAATACGGATTTTGAAAGCTCTTGGTAAGGGCGTTAGTTACAAGAAACACTCGGGTGATCATAGAAATTTCATAATTCTGTGAATACACCTTGGTTACATTAGCCCTAGGGCTAACCTGGTTGGTGTTTTATGCATAGTATTCGAGTGGACAGGGTGGTGATCGGCAGAAAGCTTCCCGGGCCGGTTAAACAGGCCATTGGTAGGGTCATTAGACATAAGGAAGACTCGGGGGCGATTCTTCTGTGCGATACACGGTAATATCTTCTTTTTGAGGTCTTTTAATGTTGTTTTAATTTGGTTGACCCCAAAATAAGCAATTTAGTCAGATGTTTGTATTATACAAAAAAATATGTGCACAGCGGTATTCGGGATGTGATCTTTATAATTGGTATTCACTTTAATGCTACCAAATATTTTCACTTTTAAACTGGATTTTTTTTATTGGGAGAGGGGGGAGGGGGTTCATGGTTATTGTTTTCTCCCAGCCAAATGAGTTTGGATCAGGATCTATGATACGCCACCAACGGCTGTGAGTTGTGTATGGCTGTGGAATGTTAACATTTGCAAAGTCTAACTCCAATATTAATGCAACAAAGGCATTCAGATGTCAAAAGTCATGTAGGGTCAATAAGGTATGGCCATGGTGAAAAAGTTAGATGTGAAATGATAGCCTAGCCCACGTTTGTAGTCCTCTCATATGGCAAGTCTAGAAACAATTTAATAGAATCGGTGTGATATAGTTGGGTAGGGTTGTAGAGGGCATTTGGGGATTTGGGGGGGGTGTCAAGGGTATAAGTGTCAAATGAGGGGGCGGTCATTGACATTGGTTGGAATGAAAAGGTTAAGCTGAAATGTAGTAGCATGTTAAAGGGGGGGGGGTGGGTCCTCACATTTGCAAAGTCTAAAACTTCTAATATTAGTAAACTTTTGTGACAGTATTCTATAGGGGGGTGGAGTGGGTCGTGATAGTGTGAGGAAGGTTGCTCAAGATATTCAGAGTAAGGTTCCTTGGAGGGTCAAATAAGGTCCAAATGTGTCTCATATCCTTACTTCGTTTTGTCATGAAGGATGAAGTGGCGACGCGCGCGTTAGAACCCGAGTGCCGCCCTTTCAGTTGCAGTGCGACTTGTGCTTTGCCTACGCGCGCGCTGAATGAAATGGGTCGGGACAATATATACGAGCCCGTTGCTACTTCATACTTCGAAGCTGGACAGAGTGTGTAGAGAGTCAGGATTTCTCTTTACCAGTAATCTAAAAGGTGATAATGGGAAGAATGCCAGTGAGGTACTTGTATATTCAAAATTCAGCTTTGTGAAAATAATGGTTATGGTTAAAGCAGGGGTGGCATACTTTGAGAATTCATCGCAATGCATTGGCATGTGTCCCTGGTTACCAGCGAGTTTGGGCTTAGCACGATACAACTGGGAGCTGTTGACAACTTTGCACCAGTTTCTCCTCAGAAATCCAAGCTCATAAGAAACCAGCAATATTCCCATTGTAGTATGGTGTTTATAAAAAAAAAGAAAATTCTGATCTGAGAGATGTGTGGGACTGAATTTAAAAATTTTAGTGTGGGACTAAATTTAAAAAATTTAAGTTGCCATTGGTGATAGGAAGTGATCAGAGGGTTGTATCTTTCAATTTTCTACTGAGCTTTCTGAAGTATGAAAGTCAGGTTATTCGCCTAATCTAGTTTCCATTGGTGAGGGGATAAACCACTCTTTCTAGGTGAATGTAGTAAAATCACTGTATTTATGTGTTTTTTCTACCATTGATTGGTTGATAACACCTGACCACACTTCTTGACTTTCCAATAGATTTACCAGTAGAGACTCAAGAGCCCAGCTTCCTCTGTGGCTGAGGCCATATGTGTGCGAGTATACACAATTTGGGCATGCCGTCAGAGACCTCACAAGCTTCTTCAAAGTTGCTGAAAAGAAGGTAAGCAAAGCAAAAGGGCACAAATAAAATGTCAAGGTCATTGGCCTCATGGTCATTAATCTTTTGTAGTCTTAAAAAATAAATTATTAATTATTCAAGGGAAAGGAGCATCATGTGTTAAAATATCAAATTCAGGATGGATATGGTTATGATCACAGAAGATTACAGCAATTTGATAGGCTATCATAATTTAATTTCAGCAACTTAAACTTGGCTTTCCACAAAGCGGTCTTAAATTCTCTTTTTATTCCCCTTCCTAGATGCCACAACCCAAAGCCAAGAAGCCACGTGGCCCAGTGACCGTCATGTATGAAGACAGTAATGATGACAGCATGCCTGGCCCAAGTAACAGGCTTCCTGCGATGAAGGCTAGGGAACTAGACCCACATGTACGGAGCCTTAAGAGGAATAGAGATGGAAGTGAGTACAGTCAGGCACTGAATACTTGCTTTGTATGTCCATATGTATGGAGCAATGTCAGCGCAGTGCGGGTCTCTGTGTCAACATACTCAAAAAAAAATCTTTAAAGCAATACCAGCACATTTTTGAAGAGTTTAGTTAGTTAAACCAAAGTTTTAAATCTGGTTTTTGTCCCCGTAAACAGGGGTGGCCGGATACACCTCACACTCAGCAATACTGGAGCAAAAGATAATTGACCGGATGCCCTTCCTGACGCCAATCCACAATTTTTGGCAGTGGGCCTAGCCTTTGGGCAACTATGCCCACCATACAAGGCAGCATGTGCTGGATGACCGTCAAGCTCTCTAGAGCTGATGCCCTTGTAGGTAGATCTTCTTTTTCATTCTACCAGGGTAACCAGCTACCCTCCTCATCAAATTTCCTTAGAAAATCGATGGGGGTGACGGTTTAGCCGCCAACAACTCGGCCCTGGGACAGGTAGTACTGGTTAACAGGATACCAGTAGCAGGCCCTAAAAGGAAACCTGACCTGACCTAAAGGAAACCTGACCTGACCTAAAGGAAACCTGACCTGCCCCCAATTTTCAAAATTTTAAATTTGCACAATAGTGTTGGTAATTGTCTATTATTAATTAATAGGCTTCCTGCGATGAATACCTGTGAATAGTAATGCTCAAAAGTGCGTATTTGTCATAAAAGAAGCGATTTTGTAATTAGAATCGGCATATCCAATTGTAATTTAATGGCAGAGCTGCCAAATTTCTGTCTGTCCGTTGAGAAATAGTGCCAACTTACTAAGATGACCGCTAACTTGACTTGCCCTAACCAACTGAACAACCAATGGATGAGCATAGACACGTACTTGGCGCAATTTCCCGGCTCTTACATATTGAAAGGACGTTTCCAGCAGCCATTGAATTATTATTGGAGATCTCATTATTCTTATTACAAAATTCCTTCTTTCACAATATATAGACAAGTTCGAGCTTCACCTGTAGCATGATTTATTAGGAGATATTTATTGTTTAGTATTTTATACAGGAGTTCAAATTAAGTTGTGGCAATGCATTTTGGGAGTTAAACTATTGGTGTGGCTCATTTGGTTGTATTTGCATGTTTTGTAAAGAATTTGTAATTATAATTTGTCCTTTACGCCTATCGGTAGATTTAATTGACCAATCACAGAAGGGCATGCCGGTAGCGTTGCTTGGGTGTAATTTCTGGCGTGGCCAAATCTTCACTCGATATTTTGGTTTCGTCTTTCAGCGGGGACCTGTTCCGTCTAGCCTCCTTAAATATGAATTTGAATTTTGTGTCGTCGTGTCGTCAAAAAAACTCTATTTTTCCAGTAAGTATGTCTTCAGTATTATGTGTTCATCTTCCAGTTCCGCTTGGTACATTCAGCACCTTTAGTAGCTGTGGGACGCCATTTAACCCATGTACGAGAAATCTAAATCGTACATTTATTTGGTGGGCAAGCGGTGGCCGAACTCATCAAAAGGACTGTATGTCATAAAAACCTATAAATCTTGCCTTCTGGTGTCAGCGGTATTCCCATCCAGAGTTATGTACATTTTGGAGCAAGCGTCCGCCAAACTTTTTGCAACCAAGGTGATGAATTTTGATTCTAACGCACATGTGATTCTGGTCGCAATTTTGAGACTTAGTTTTCAAGAATTTGTTTTCCGTATTTGGCGACTAACAGTGGTTATATTGTTTTAAATTTAAATGGGTTTTAGATTAATTTCGACGGCATCCCAATACGAATGTGTGTTCAAACAGATTCAGATGTGATGATACCAAGCCATAGGCAGTAGCCTACTCAGATGTGGCTGTTTGGCGACATTGTTGGTGTACTGTACGAGTTTTACAACATTCGCAATTTGCAGCTGAGCATTTCAACTAGTTAGAGTAACGACCATATCAACGCGGCGTATTATTCAGGGACAAGAAAAGCTCGGGATGCAGGTACAAGATCAAGATTTAATCAATCCGTTTATTGTTGAAAAATCAATGTTCTCGCAGGTAAATAGAAGTTGCTAAAACAATTAAAATTTTGTCGGGATGTATTTTCGAGAGTGCAGCCAAACTGCGTGGAAACTGTACCAGTCGCAATTATTTCATATTTTGCACATTAGCGGTTAAATTGACGGAGTTGTCATTTTAAAAATGATAGAATCTCAAACACGCGATTTACATAGCATGGTTTAATTGAGAATTGCAAGTAGGTGATAAATGATTGGTTACGTAGAATTGATGGAGTGTATGTCCATCTTGCGTGATATGATGCATTCCGAGGTTATTGACTTGTGAATACAGGTGCTAAATGTTGTGTCAGTGCGAGTTTTGTAATGGTGTAAGCAGAATTAAAGTTGGGTTTATTATGTTTAAAATTATAGTAGTACTTAATGCTTTAAGTTTATGGGACGAGTACTTAGTGTTTTGATAAAATAGAGCTGTGTTTGGAATATTAAAATACACTTTTACATCGACATGAGCAGGTATGCCACAGCCCTCTTTTGATGTATGAGTGCAGATGTGGTATGTTAGGTTCATGAATTGTACGAATTGTGAATCGATCGCCAAGTATCTGTAACAAAGACCACTCCACCCTGTGCGTGTACTTGGTTAAAAGTATTAAAAGATTGATACAAAACATAGTGGTATGCACGGGCCCTTTATGAATGCCAATTGTTTGAACAGAATTGCATTGTGTAAAAAGTAGTGGAGCACGGCCTTGTATGTTAGAGTGCAAATTGTTTGAACAGATTTGAATGTTGAAAATGTAGTGGTATGCACGGCCTTTGTAGGCGTGCAAATTGTTTGAACACATTTGAATTGTTGTAAAAATGTAGTGGTATGCACGGCCCTTGTATGGATGTCGCAATTGTTTGAACAGAATTGAATTGTGTAAAAATGTAGTGGTATGCACGGCCTTTGTAAGTGAGTGCAAATTGTTTGACAGAATTTGAATTGTTGTAAAAATGTAGTGGTATGCACGGCCATTGTATGAGTGCAAATTGTTTGAACAGAATTTGACAGTGTAAAAATGTAGGGGTATGCACGGCCCACTTGTATGAGGCAAATTGTTTGAACAGAATTGAATGTGTAAAAAGGTAGTGGTATTGCACGGCCCTTGTCTGAGATGCAAACTGAAACAAAATTATGAATTGTAAAAATTGTAGTTGTATGCACGGCCCTTGTATGAGTGCAAATTGTTTGAACAAAATTGATGGTGTAAAAATGTAGTGGTATGCAAGGCCCTTGGATGAGTGCAAAACTGAAACAAAATGTGAATTGTACAACAATGGAGTGGTATTGCACGGCCTGTACGAGTGCAAACAATTGTGCCTTGTCTGACGTTAAGCGTAAAAGTGTTGCATTGAACGTACATGGATGGAGCCATATGACATTATAACTGATACTTGTGTCTATTCTAAATACATTTGTAACGATTGTGTTTTGTGTTATCTAGTCGCACAAACAGGCAATGTTATCCTGATAACGGCTAATTGCATTTTTGTGTGAAATTGGGCTTATTTGCACGTTGCTGTACTTCAGTAAATTTGAAGTGGGATTTGATTCTATTTCAACGGTGTGTTGCTTCTGTGCAAAGTGTGCAACAGGTAAGTGTGAGGTGGAGTTGATTCTATCACAGATAGTTTGTGTACGTCGTTCAACGGTTGACAACACGTTATAGTGTTTAACCATGAGGAGGAAACACGTATTGGGATGGCTAACAAGCCGTTGTAGTGCATTGGTCACCATACTGTTTAACCATATTATTCATGAGAAAAACTGTAACCATGAGAATAAGTGTAACCATGAGATGTATTGAAACACGCATGCAAGATTGACTTACTGTAATGTAGGATTATTGGTATGGAATAGGAATGTGATAACGTTGTGCAAGATGGTGTGGATTTGGTTGTGGGTGTGATTTGTTGTACGAGTTTATGAAAAAGCGGTTGAGGGATGGAGTATGTAAGGGATTAGAATAAGATTTATTTGTGTATAAACATAGCAAGGCAATTCCAAAAATCTGTTTTGATTATGCATAGCTTTGAAATTAAGTGGGCTGATGCGTATGTTCGGTTAGAGTATTTAGGATTTAGATGACGGAATTTGATTAAGTGTTAGTGAAACCGAAATGTAGTAGACCTAAATTTTGAATTAGAATTTAAAAAGGTGTAGATATTTTGTGTTCTGTAACTTGTTGGGTGTTCTGTATAGGAATGATAGGTGGTGGGTGTCCGCTGTATAAAGAAAACCCCGCCTATTATGTGAAATTTGTTTTTGTTGACGTAATTAATTACGTAATTGGGGGCTTCTTTTTATTTATTTTTTGCATAAGAAAACACAGCCAATTACAGTATGTGATTTGTGTATAGGTTGTGTAAATTATAAAATTGAAGGGCCTTATGATTTGTATATAGAACACCATTAAATTATTTTTGAATATTTGTTAAGTTTAATGGAGATTTGAAGATTTATACTAAGGTTAAACATTTAGTTGAGTTGATTAGATTAATATTGGTTTTCCGTCAGTAGGTTCATTATAATTAAGTTATTTATTAAGGTAGGATTATTGCACATTTTTGGACTTGTTGATAGGAATGAATACATGCAAAGTGAATTTGGTACTTTTGAAATACTCATGCAAATACCTAAAATTTATACTTCTGATGTGGATTTTTTAGAATAACGGATTGGTGAATTTTGAAATAGATTGGAGTCAATGTTGGTGTGCATATAACTAAATATGAGTGTGCAGTATCAATTTAAATTGGTCGACTGAGAAGACTGAATCGGTTAAATTGCGGTATGTAGATTTGTGATTATCATCGAGTCCTATGGATTGAATTTGAAGTTTAAGTGTTTTTTTTTTTTTTTTTGATAGATTTTTTGTTTTAGTATTGAACAATATTCCATGAAAAGATTGCAAATTGAATTTATTCATTGTAATCATTTGAATACTGGAAAATGTGTAAATATTAATATGTGAAGATTTATATTTTTATGAACACTAATAAAAAAGTATATTTTAAATACCCTTTGGAACTATTTTGCTTATATACTCCCCGCTAAAAAATCCGAACGATATAAATTACTGTATTAAAAGGTAGTAGGTTTGTAGGTGAATTATAATACTAAATGCCAGGAGCGTTGTTCGCGTTATGTGTTTGCTTATTGACCTGGTGTCCCCGTGGCGTAGTCAGAAGGGGGGGGCGCTGCCCCCCCTTGGGGCAGCTGCCCCCCCTGTGGGTAATCCCCTTTGGCCCTGAAAAAAAGCTGGCTAGCCACTGCTTTGTCCTAATGCTTGATAACAGAAGCATGATGCGGAAGGTGAGAGATTATTCCTCTGGCTTGGCGCGTTCATTTGAACCCGCAAGTTTGAGCACGTTGGTGGACCCCCCCCCAAATTTTTTTTGTCAACATCGTTCGGATTTTTGCGGGGATTATATATTAAATGAAAGATCAATGATTTTGATCATTGTGAACAAAATTCTGTCACATTTCATACAATTAAGGCTGTACATATGTTACGCTGCAAATTAACATGATGCGATGCATTGTATTGAAATTTAAGGATTTTCTCAAGGATGCTGCCTGATCACAATTGTAATGATGATACTTTTCAATGGTATTGTTAATTATCGCCATGCTAATGTGAGACACTCTGTGTATTTCCTTATAATATTTTTACAAAAAGTAAACGTGAGGACACCTTATTCAGGAGGGTAGTAATTAGCAATATTTATTAGAATATTTATGTTTAGTATTTTATTAGGGTATAAATTAAGTTGTGCAATGCATGTTGGGAGTTAAACTATTGTTATGGCTCATTTTGTTTTATTTGCATGTTTTTGTAAAGAATTGGTATTAAGCAATGTCATTGGTCCCTTACGCCTATCGTAGATTTAATTGACTAATCACAGAAGGGCACGCTGGTAGCTTCGCTGGTGTAATTTTCTGGCGGCCAAATCTTCACTCGATATTTTGGTTTCTTCAGCGGTGGACCTGTTCCGTCTAGCTCCTTAATATGACTTGATTTTTGTGTTCCGTCGTGTACGTCAAATAAAATTCTTAGTTTCCAGTAAAGTATGTTTCAGTAGTTATTTGTTCATCTTCCAGTCTACGCTTGTTACATTCAGCACCTTTAGCTGTTGTAACCGTCCACGTTACCCATGTAAGAGAAATCTAAATCTTAAACACCATTCCCAAGGTATTGTTACAGCCAAGTACCAAATGCAACTGTGCAAAAATCTCAAAATATTTTGGAAAATTGGGTGCACCCTTCAAAAGTGCGGTATTGCTTTAAGTTTACAAACACGGTTAGCACCTTGGCTACTGACGTGCTCGAGGAATAAAGCAGGACTACTGCACTATTCAAGAGGCGCTATAGTCATTTCTCTACCGTCCTGCAGTGATGTCATAACCTTGACGCAGATTTACTGGTGCTACCATCAAATCTCGCGCTGACTTCACTGCACTGAGGTATGGAAATGGAGTACACCATAGTTTAATCACGGAAACTTTTTGTACTCAAGATGTGTTACAAATGTCTTTTAACTCCCAGGCCAGGTGCGGATTTAGAGGGGGGGCGCACCCGGCGTGCGCCCTCTCTATTTTTTTGCCGAGCACGGCGTCGGTGTTCATAGAGCGCCGGGCGCCCTGTAAATCCATTTAAAATGCCTTTTTACTGCTTTTTACGCACAGGCGCCCTGTACATTTCTAAGAATTACGGTGCAGTGTAGATCTAGCTTTGTGGGCGCCCAGCGGTCTCAGTATGTTCCTCCCCGCTCTTCAAATTTCTCTAACAACCGGAGAATTTGGCACCCCCTCTATTGAGAAATCCTGGATCCGCCCCTGCAGGCTACTATTTTTGAGAGTGAGAATTTTGCATGCATATCACCATGCATATTTTCTGCCCAGTGGCGATATCACATGTCACATCATCAGTAGGAATCATAAAATAAGAGCACAGAAAGACCAAGATCAATTTAGAGCAATATTTCTAGCCTAGGCCTAGTGTAATTATTTAGTGAATGTAAGAGATTTGTGAGAATCGGAAGGTCGTGGTTTCGATTCTCCCGTCGGCACATCCTTGCAAATGTTCATGTTGGGTTGTATCGATTCGGAATTTGTTAAATGTTTCAATGTCAAATGTAACACATTGGGTAGGTAAACTGACTCTTCTTTCCTATGTTTTTTTTAGGGGTAAATGTATTCTCTGTTCGTCCAATGGCCTAGACTATCATTTGAGAGCAAATTGACGAATTTCATATTTTGTGAAAATGTGGCCAGTGCCGCTTTAAAGGAGAACCCGTACAACGATAATATTATACAATTAATCTATAAATAATTATTGACCCCTATCGAGTGGTTTCATCGAAAAACGGAATTATATTAACCATAAACATGAATTAAAACAGTCTAGTGTGACCATGCGCTATTTAAAATTCGCGGCTATTTTTTTGGTATGCGATACCGCATCACGTTTGCGTCATAAATGCCATAGGATATGCACATCATGAAAGCGTCACGTGAGAAGATGTATGATGCTACTGTGCCGTCGTATCGCATAACAATATCATATCCCAATACAATTAGCGCGAAGTTCAAAATAGCGCCGTGGGTCAGACAAAATGTTTTAATTCTTTTTATGGTCAGTTTTTTATAATTCCGTTTTTCCATGAACCACTCGATATGTGTTCAATAATTAATTTTTTATAGGGAATGTATACTAAGTTATTCCGAGTACGGTTCTCCTTTATAGGCTTATAAGTGTTATCATGATGTTGGAGCATTTTAATTTTTACCTGGTATTTGCCATTAATATTTGGCAGACTAATGGTTTTATGGCATGTTTTCTTGTGCATTCCTAGGTCATGTAAGTGAGGCTCAATTGAAGAGTATGTATGAGGAAGCCAGACCAAGTACCTCCATCAGGAGTGTGGGATTACTTGATGCACTCAGTCATGCAGAGGTGGGTATAGACACCAGTCTCTTACACATTAATATCGAATCCACAAGGTTCTGAATTTTTCACAAGTCATCGTTGGGTTTGACAAACATCCAGCAATTTGACCTCGAAATAAAAACAACCTATGTGCAATGTTGGGTCACAGTTTTAAAACTTATAAAGTTATGGACCACTATGAAATGCTCTTTATGTTCACTCTGAGTTCAAATTTGTTCAGATTTTTGACTGGGCTATTGTAATGGCATAGGTTGGGCCAAATCCAGCCTGCCAACCATTGGATTTTTGGCCCTCAACTTGCTCTAAAAGTAAAGGGGAAACATCAATATTCAGGTATATTTGGCCCTCCAAGTAGGACACATTCATGTGTTTGGCCATTCTCTGGCCCATTCAACTAATGTAATTGAGAACCCTGCGTAGATGGATGGTTGGTTGGTTGCTGGCTGTTAACCTGGTGGGTGGAAGACTATTTCCATTAATCCACTCTACCATCTAAACAGTGGCCAACGAACTTTGGTAGGGTGATCGAGTATGATGAGTCTTGTGCTTTATATAAACCCATATTTTGCCTATGTTCAATAAAGGTGAAATAATCCATTCTTACATCTTAATTCCAAGAGCCATTAACTTCTTGAGATGGTTTGGTTATATCACAGTGTTTTTGAACTAATCCCATAATCATTGCAATGTGCCTATATTGTACTGTAAAAACACTGTCCACAGTATTTTGGATAAAATTGTTCCAGAAGTTTAATAACCACAAGCCATTTTTTATAATCAATCAAAAAATTACTAAGTACATGCTTTGTGGCTACAATGAGTGGTAAAGTCAGGTTTTTGTGTGTTAGGCATAGATTTTAGTGGGATCACAATGACCTTATTGAGATGTTTTAAGAACACGATGTTTTGGACTTAAGTGTTAATCAAAGTTCAGCCCAACAGGTGATGTGACCTTAACAGGCCGCCGCGAGAAGGCTTCAACATGCCTTACATACATCAACTGTTGCCTGTCATAGCTTCCACCGCTGAATACGCTGCACCAGTATGGCGTCAGAGTGTATTCACACAAGATTGATGTGGTTCTGAATGATGCAATGAGACTTGTTAGTGGTTGCCTTTTGGCGACGCCTGTAGAATACCTTTCCATTCTGTCTGGCATAGCTCCTGCAAACTTAGGAGGAACCTTCAGACGATCAAGGCCGCCAAGAAATGTGATGAAACCTGGTTATCCTAACCACCACCAACACCCTTGAGGATCAGAGAAATTCCACGGAATCACTTTGGCTGCCCAATCCATGACACTGCCGTCCCAGTCCCAGCGATCAACCTGGATCAATGACAGATTGTATGAGCAATGGTCATTCCTCTACCTTGAACCTAAGCAGTTTGTGGACACCATCTAGCCAAGCCCAAGGCTGTGACCTTGATAGAAAGCAGGGTCAACCGCAACAGACTCAGAAAACTGGCGTTGGTCGTTACAAGAACTTCCTTCACAATATCGAGTATAACTTCCACCAAACTGGCGATTGTGGAGAGCCACAACCATTAGCCACACAAGATGACTGTGATTCTACAAGTCCCCAAGAGGAATTCCAGGCCTGATCAACCTGGATGATGAAACTATTCAGCCTTGGTTTTAAAGACGGATCTTCCACTGTGATTTTGGGACTTGCACGCACGAACGAACGAACCTTATTGAGGTGCATTTTCCCCAAACGGTGCAATGTGGATGAATCATACCCCCTCAGTTGAGAGCTAGTGAGGTTTGGTGCTGTATATTTTATGCCAAGTTGTTGAATACTATGAGCTTATTTGCATATTTTGGAATAAAATTTCACCTACAGATACTCTCCATTTAAACACCTTGTGGGGGACCATCTTAATTACACCGGCATAAATCATTACACTGAACTGATTTCCTTACCACACTTTTGTGACTGAAACATTGCATTTTCCTTCTGATAAGTGAAATGCCCCAAAAAACCATTATAGTCCCCCCTACAAAAGAGAATGGACTCGACCAGTGACCCCAGGTCACCCCTGGCGACCTCCCTCTTCTCAATTCCGTTTTGGCCGCCATATCAAACGGACGCGTTACATCGCAGTCTGTGAGTAGCAGCCAAAATTATCTGGATATTTGATACTTGGACTGTTGTCGTCTCAATACGAAATACCTCCTACTACATACCAATACTATCTGGATCTATTACTGGATTCTATACTGGATTTATATCGCGCCTAATTGGGACGGAATAAACGGCCGACTTTTACACCCGTCAGAGCTTTATTATGTATCCTTTTTGCCGCCGGTGCGGTCAGGTGATCTGTTTAGCTGGTAAAATAAGGTAAACAAAGGCAGCATTGCCGCACGTGTCCGCGGCTTGGTGCCTTGCTTCTTGTGAGCCTTTTTGTTCTGTTTCTTGTAGTTGTCATACTATCAATAAAACATTCGATTGGGTTAGTGTGGTCTATTATTTATTCTTATGCTTGTTGTATCTAATAAAATATGTGAAAACTGACTTTGGAAAATTCTTAACCGTGTGTGACTTTGTTCCCGCTTCCGTTAAATCTTTGTCTCCGCGTTGGCGGGCCGGGTTTTTACCGCGGCACGCCTTTGTTTGTTCTTTGTTTGTTGTTCGTTCCGACACTCGCGCCCATCTGCTCGCTTCCCCCCGCGCCCGCCCCGCGACCCTCTTTCTCCTTGCGTTCATTACGGGTCTCCCTTCCGCTGTTGCTTTCCATTTGGTGCTTGTTCCTTTGCGTTGGCCTCTCAGTTTTCAATGGTTCGCCATTGAACACTGTTTCCGGTCTCTGTTTCGCTTAGGAAAAGGGGGGGGGGGTGTATTCTAGCCCGGTCCCCGAGGTCTCTCCAAGGCGGCCCCGCGCTTTGGGGGCACCTGAAGGTGTTGTACCCGGCTACTCAGGGCGTGTTAGTAGGGCGTTTCTCCCTCCTGGATTTCGCCCGCTACCACGCTACCGGCCCGCTGGCTCGCCCGTCTGCCCTAGGGGCTTCCTTCCGGTGGGGCAGGCTCGCGGTCTGCTCTCCTTTTTTCCCCTCGGGGATTTTGGCAGCTGCGGACATCCCGGCTAAACAGAGCATGCTGGTCGGTCCGCCTCCTACGGGTGCCTTGACTGCTCCACCACGCTGCCCGCGCTGGCTCGCCTGATTTAGCTCGTTGCCTTATCGGTGCAGGCTAGCATGTCTTCTCTGCCCTTTCCCTAGGTGATTGGGCGGCTGCAGTCCGTCCGGTAGCAGTGTGTTGGCTATGGTGAAGCCCGGGTTCTCTCTGGGCCGATCCATCGCCCGTATCGACACCCGGCGCTCGTGGTTTTAGGAGTCCTCGGACTCTGTCGACCGCGCTGCCGTGGTTTCCATCTCGGGGCTTGATTCGTCAGGCCCTGAGGTGTTTCCCTCGGCGCCCCGCTATGGGGCGCCGCGGGTGTCGCTTATGTTCACTGCTCCCCATGGCTAGCTAGCTAGTCACGCGGTATCAATCTTGCTCGTGCTGCATGCTTCACCACCCTTCACGGCTAGGGAGAGATGCGCCGGCGCTTTCCGCTAGGTGGCCTCCCGCTCACGCGGGGTAACCGTGCGCGGTTACTGGTGAGGTTCGTCCAGCACTGGTTCCCGCTGCGGTTCTGCCGTTCGGCACCCCCGCATGGCTAGCCTGCTAGCCCGCGGGGTTAATCTGGCTTGTGCTGCATGTTTTTTGCGCCCCCCTTCACCGGCCTTCACGGGCTAGGGGGGCGCGCAGCGCTGGTGGGGCGCTAGTTGACCCCCGCTCACGCGTGGTTCCGTGTGCGTTACTGGTGCGGTTCGTCCAGCTCTAGGTCCCGCTACGGTCCAGCCGCTTCTGCATACCCCGCATGGCTAGCCGGCTAGCCCGCGGGGTAATCTGGCTCGTGCTTCATGGGCTCTACCCAGGCCTTCACGGGTAGGTGGGCGCGCAGCGCTTCGCCAGGTTGGTCCCCGCTTCCGCGGGGTTCGTGTGGGTACTGGTGCGGTTCGGCCAGCGCTTGTTCCCGCTACGGTTCGCCGTACTGTGACAACAAGTGGGTGTTTCCGTTCTCGGCGCCCTAGGGGGTAGCCTCGGGCTTACACACAGCCAACGGGGGACTCGGGCAGGCTGCAGACATACCGCACCCCCACGCCAGCAGGGCGCGCGCGTGCCGCGCTTAGCCCTCGGCGCATAAGCTCTCTTGGGGTTGTATAGCACCCGCCCCTCGCCGATCCGACGAACCTTTAGGGGTTGTTCTCCCCGCCTTCGGGCGTGGATAATACTCCCTTTATAGCGTTCACCTCTCGGAGGTGATTGGATTGGGTTGATTGGATACCATTCAATCCTTCATGCCGCGTCTCCTCCCGGTAGGGGTACGCGGCATGGTGGCAAGTTTATCCGCATTCAGCGCGTTGATTTCCAGGTGGCCGTAATCCGCCGTTGTTGGCGTGGATTTTCAGGGCTTAACCACAGCATCTGGTCTCCTCTTAGGGGGCTGTTGCTCGGGTGGTGTTTGTCCACCTTCCCTGATGTTGACTTTCTTTTAAACTATACTATGCCGAGACCTGTCTCCTTGGGGGATGTCGCGCGCCTTGGCTCTCGGGGATCCCTTCAGGGATGCCGTAGGTCTCGGTGGATTCTCTTGGGTCTACTCAAGTCTGCTCTTTGGCGGGGCTCCCCTAAGGGGCGGACTAGCTTCAGTGGCTTCACTCCTGTCTGGCAATTCGGCCTTGCCTTGGCGTGAAAGCCCTCTCAGCCTGGTGTAGTCCCTGGGTTAACGCGTCCAGTCTCTGACGTTGCTCTAGCTTCGTTGCTCTAGCTTCTGCAGGGTCCCCCACCTTGGGGATGCTCCTGCCCTGCCTGTGGGGGCCTAGCCCGCCTCGGCATGGGCATGGGGCGCGTCCTGCCGTGCTATAGCATGCAGCTTCGTCGAGATCAAGACCTTAGCCTTTATGCACTCGGCTCCCGGCTCCCATGGGTTAAGTCTGGGTCGCCGCGCCTTCCGTCGGTGCCTTCGTTGGCGGCTGACTGTTGCATTCCCGTAGCCTAGCTCCTTGTGTGCTAGTCCGGGCCCGCTACGGTGCACCATCGGGGAATTGAGGCCTCTGGTCTCTGCCAGTTAGGCGCTGGGCCACTAGGCCTTAGCTGTCCTGGCTCTTAGGCTATGGCTGGTAGGCTTACGTACCTAGCCCGGTCCGCTGTCTCCCTCGGGGAGCTTGGACTTTAGCTAAGATGCAGCTTCGCTGCTCCTCTCTGGGGGATCAGCGGGGCCTACCGCCGCTTCCGAGTCGGCCTAAGGACGTTGCCGTTGGCGTTATTCTCTGTTCCCCCTTGGGGTCGAGACCATGTTTCTAGCCTTGCTGCTACTGGGCTTTGGGTCTTTAGCCTCTGGCTTCCTCGGGAGGTCGTTGCCTATCGCCTTGGCGGTCTTTGACTTCGCTTGGACTAGGCATTGGCTTCAGCGTCTAGCTTTGGCTTCTCGACTTCAGCACCTTTATATCCATTGGGTAGCTGGCCCTGGTTCTTACCTCGCGTTGGCTGGGCCTTGTCGGGCCTGGCCTAGGGCGAATGCCCTGATTGCTTGGTATTTAACTGGCCCCTTCGGGGGGTATGAGGCCTATGCCCATGCTGGTCTTCCGTGGCCAATCAGGGGTTCACTGGGCCGGCTCAAGGCTGGGGTAGGGGCTCTATGTCCTTCTCCCTTGGCCTTCCACCCAGTATGGGGAACTGATCATTGCGCCTGGGGCTGTTCTTCCTTTGCCCTCTGTCCTCACTTCTGTGCGGGCGTGAGACCTCGGCCTACATTCCGGCTGGTGCCCTCGGCCTAGCCTGCTATTTGCCGGTCTACGGGCTTGTTATTCAGTCTTGATGGACTGATGCTCGGGTTCCCTCATTGGGGCTTGGCTCACACCCAGGTGGATGCCCGCGCCCCCTCTGGGCTCTGTTCGTCCGGTGCGATGGTGGTTTGGCTCTGCCGCCTAACCTTACCCCGCGCTCCCAGGCCTAACTCCTAGCCCTTGAGGTCTTTCGACTCGCCTGGACTCCGCCTTCTGTTGGGCGGTGTCTTGACTGTTGATCCCTTCTCCCGTTTGTTCGGGAGTTAGGGGCGGCTTGACAGTTCTCGCACCTTCCTTTGGCTCCAAGGTGACTACCCGGGCCAGCTATCTCCCTCGGGGGACCTGGACAGGGTTTTGGGTCGGCTCGACGATGCCCCTCTTGGGGCTCGTATACGGGCTTAGCTCGGGGCTTGTTCCGGACTAGCGTTGGGGCTCGTCCGGGCCTAGCGGTTGGGCTCGTCAGGGCCTAGCGCGGTTCCCGGGCTTCGGGCCCGGGGTGTGCTCCCGATTCGTAGGGGTCTGTCTAGGGGTTTCCCCCTCCTCTCCAGCGGTTT